>MU769375.1:252750-274494 GCA_026770625.1 Nicotiana glauca
AGAACAACAAGAATCGAAAGGCTTTCAGAAACCCTAATTTGAAAAACCAACGATTTTAAAAAGGAAATTTGGGGAAAACACTCAAAACGTCAAATATAGCATAGGTTCAACACAGATCTAGGCAAATAAATGAAGAAAGAACCTCGAATAGTTTAGGGTTTCTGAGAAACCCTAGAAATGAGAAGGCTTGGAAAGGGTCTGGTCTCGAATAGACCTGAGCCATAACTAGTCTCTTAAGGCTCGAACACTCTGGAACACGACCGGAGAGCCATAGAACCATAGATCTGTGGAGGATCTATTCGGAAACCATCGAGGTTGGACCTCAGAATAGCTCTAACGACCACGGCCTGAGGGAAAGGAAGGTGAGTACAGGACGCCCAGGGCCTGAGAAACCATGGACTCCGATGAGATTGATCGGAGAAGACGAGGGAGGCGATTATGGTTTCGAGTGCTAGAGAGAGTTTGAGAGAAGGAGATGGTTTGGGGGCGGCTGTATGAGAGAAATGAGGGTTAGGGTTAGGTCGTTTGGAATTAAAAAGGAAACGATTAAAAAGGAAAGGATTATTTGTGGCGATTGATCAAAAGGATCAACAACCTGGATTAAAGGGGGGTGGGTTTAGTTTAATGGATCAGGGGTTGGGTTAAATTGGAATTGGGCTGGCCCAATTGGGCATTAGGATTGGGGCCGATCGGGTTTAAGATTAAAACAAAATTGAGGCTATAATTGAAATGAAATGTGGCCAAAATTGAAATAGCCAGTTTTTCCCTGTTATTTTATAAAAATAGTAAAAATGATTTTAAAAGAAAATTGAAAATACTGAACCAATTAATAATACATATTAATTAAAAAATATTAGAACTAATTTTACAATTATAAAACACTATTAATCGTAGAATAGGCTATAATTGCATTTATATGCAATTAGCTTTTAAAATAACGAGCAATTTTGTAAAAATGTACAAAAATTACCTTAATTATATTTTGGTATAAATATGAGAATAAAATAAATTATTTGCCAATAATGATAGTCTGGAAATAATTATTGAATTTTGAACTATTAAAATAGACAACAAATTGATTCTAAGAACTTTAAAAAATAAGGAAAAATACCAAAACTCTTGAAAATGCTTATATATGCATGAATATATTATTTTGAGAACATTTGGGTGTATAAAATACACAGGGAAAAATTGGGTATCAACACCGGGGGCCTCGGGATGATTTCGGGTGGTTGACGTGAAGTTTTGAGGTGGAAATTTACAGCTGAAACTGCTGAAGTTCCTATCATAATTGGACCTACAACTAGGGGACCGGAGGTGCAGGCCTGCAGAAGCGTTTGATAAGCCGCAGATACAGCCAATAGCAAGAAGACCAGAAGTCGCATGTGCGGATGGTAAGGCGCAGGTGCGGTTCCTGGAACTTAAGTGAATTTTGCAGATGCGCACCTGGGACCGCAGGTGGGAGGTTTAAGGCCGCATAAGCCGTTTTGCTGGGGAAAAACATATAAATTTAACCCTTCACAATTTTTGAGTGGATTTTCACCATTTTCATGCGGGTTTGAGCTTGGAAAAGTAATTTGAAGAGAGAATTCAAGAGGGTTTCGTGGAGGTAAGATTTTCGGACACTAAACTTGTTTCTATGATGGTTTTTGACTGATTAAGCTTGAAATCTATGGAAATTAGTAGCAAAAATTGGGGTTTAGGGCTTGGAAAGTGGAGATGTTAATCTAGGAATTTGGGTCATTTGTGGTCAGGTTTTTGTATTCTTGGTATGTATGAACTCGTGGGAGGATAAAGAGTTTATTGATGTAATTTTTAACGGATTTCGAGACGCCTGCTCGAGGGTCGAGTTTGGCCAATTTCGGATTTGGTGTTGTAATCTGATTATTTTCGCATGGGCTTTGTTCCCTTATCATATTTTGACGTCATGATTCTGATTTTGGATAGATTCGATGCGAGTTGAGGCCGAGTTAAGAGGCAAGGGCGCAACGAAGTAGTATTTCATTCGGTTTGAGGTAAGTAAACATTGTAAATCTGGACCTGAGGGTATAAAATCCTGATATTTCGTATTGTTTTGATAAATGAGGTGATGCACATGCTAAGTGACGAACGTGTAGGCGTGTAACGGTAGGGATTGTGATTGGGTCCGTCCCGTAGCGACTATTAATCTGCGTATTTGATTTTAAATCTTACGATATTATGTTTTTAGAGATTTATACGATATCTTGGGCTGAACGCCGACCTGTTTAGACCCTTAGGGGTATTTTTACTACTTTCCTCACTCTATTTAATTTGAAAGCATATCATCACTCATGTTTTACCTGTTATTTATTTAAAACCGATTTCATCACTCTATTTCTTAATATATGAAAAACTGTTTGGCCTGAGTTCCTTGATTTTTTACTGACATGCCCGAGTGGCCATGAGGTTAATGACTGAGAGAGGTTTAGGACCTAATAGTGAGGATTGTATATCTATTATGGATCGGGTTGCCTGCCGTATTGATATATATATATATATATATATGGATCGAGATGCACGCCACATCGATATAAATATGGATCGGGTTGCACGCCGGAGCGATATATATATTGAATTGGGCTGCACGATGCAGTGATATGACGCTTGGGCTGTAGGAGCCCCTCCGGAGTCTGTACACCCCTAGTGAGCCTAGTCGATTATAAACTATGGGTCGGGCTGCACGCCGCATCGGTTATTATGCTTATTACTTTTATGAGATATTATTGAGTCGGAGTGCTGAGTGTGAGTACAGTTTGACGAGAGCTGAGTCACGAGTGAATGAGAGGCTATATTTATGAGTGATCCCTTGCTCGAGGGGCTTGCTTATGATTTTTGTTGCTTTCGCTCTTCTCTTATACTGAGCCTATGTTGAAAATTAGTGGATAAATGTTTTGAAAGGATTTTTTATCAAAACTGAAGTTTTACGAGATGGCTAGCTTTAAATTGCAGATTTTGACTTGATATTTCTATTGAGACTTATTATATGATTTTAACTGCTCGTCATTGCACTCAGACCTTATTTACTTTAGTTACTTACTAAGTTAGCATACTCACGTTACTCCCTGCACCTTGTGTGCAAATTCAGGTGCCCGAGCATCAGAGTGAGAGCTTCCAGCGCTCTCAGAGCTTTACCTGAGATTGCAAGGTAGTTGCACAACGTTTGCAGCCTGCTTTCCTCCTTCCTATCTTAGTATTCTATTATTTCAGACTTATAATTTATTATTCAGTCAGTTTTGAGTTGTATTTAGAGGCTCTTGACTAGTGACACCTGATTTGTTGGGCTGTGTTGGTATTTTGTACAGGTTTTCCGCATATTCTGTTTTTTGTGATATGTTTCATATGACTAATTTGAGACTTATTCGATTCTAGAAAATGATTTTTATAATAGATTTCGTTATGGTAAAGAGAAAGATAAAAAGTTTGGGATCGTGACAAAGACAAAGATAAAAAGTTTCAAATAGAAGTATCTACCTTCTTGCAGGTAATTGAGAGGTAGGCTGGTTATAGGTATATAAAAAGGTTACTATATTATCAATCAACTATGCCACAATATAAGACTAGTAGATTGACTATATAACTCCTCTATATCCATTCTACTTTATTTGCACCCATTTTAGTCAAATGATCAATGTTGCGGCCAAACGCACACACAAGTATATGCGGTCATCAAGTAATAAAGTGACTTAAAGTCGGATGTCGATCCCACAAGAACTTATGATTAACTATTAACTAAATTAGACTATCCTAATTATTTATACAAGAATTAAACCTAGAAGTATTTGATTCTAAACTACTTAAAATAAATAAAAACAAATAATGAACTTTGAACAGAGAAAGAGCAAATTTTTATGATATCAATGTAATGAAAACGATCTAGGGTTATGGGCTATCTAACATTCCTATTGTATTCTTCAAATGAATTGACTAACTAATTTATCTAGTTTATTGGTTGTCAGGGTTAATATTGCTCATAGAATCTGTCGAGTTCGCTAACCTAACGCCTATATGTCTATGGAGTTAGAATCAACAAGAATGCATTTATAATTCCTATAAATCAACCAAGCAAGACAATTAGGTATATGTCTATCCTAACCGCTAATCCGTTCCCCGATGCCCAGTTTTCAAGAACTTGCTCTACTCAATCCTATATGCAATCTAGAATTTCCACTTTCGAGTTCAATTCAAGATTCGTATATAGTATTCAATTGGTGATCAAGCAACCAAATAATTAAGTGCAGGATTGAATAAATAAACTAATATGATAAACTAAGAAATCAAAATCAATATCCAAATAACAATAGTCATGAAAGAACCACAACCCTAGAACGTGAAGTTTAGATCCACATAGACATGAAAGCAAAATAACAAATCATACAAAGAAACATAAAAATTACTAAGTTTGGAGGAAGAAAAGATGAAACCCGGCCTCCACGGCGGCTCTGTGCTTGTGTTTTCCTCTCAAAAACGTCCTACTCCCTCAAAATACCGTTTTCCTATGTATATATACCAAGTAGGGTTGGGCCCAAACAATTATACCTTCTCCAATGTGAAAAAGGACACTTTTCCCGGGTTAGACTAGCGCGGTCGCGCATCTTGGCGCGCTAATGGCCACGCTAGTTGGACAACTTTCTGTCTTGGCCGCGCTAAAACTAGCGCGATCGCTCTATGGACGCGCATTTTCACCCTATTCCGTTTCAAGTCTGGAAAAACGTAAAACATGAAAGTTGTAGCCCTTTGCGTTAGATTTTCAATCTTATATTGTGGATCCCAAATGGAAAGTTGTAGCCCTTTGCGATATGCCTACTGGATTCTTCGTTTGCTCTAACTATCATCCGTTAACCCCCAAACACGATCCCGGCTTACTTCCTTGAACTTTTACTCAAACGTTAAAGCTCCAAATCACTTGAATTCATTACATAACATCTACATAGCTCGAAATCATTCCTACAAGGCATAAAACACACCATTAGTGCAAAACACTAGCGATCAAAGCTCAAACTCAATTAAAGTGCAGTAAATTAGAGTGTAATAATCGACTAAAATACATAATTATAGCCTATTATCAACACCCCAAACTTAAACGTTGGTCGTCCTCAAGTCAACCAATACTTTACTCTATGTTTGAGCACTTAACATATTAACACATTTGGAGCACACCACACCAATGACCATGGTTGATAGCAACAATTAAAGTCTAGCATATGCAATCATCATACACTTCCCTTTACTTATGTCATTCTTAAAAAATATTCAAATAAAAACAATATGCTCACAACAATCCTAGCCTCAAAAATCGACTCAATGTCACAATGCACTCATGGCTTGAACACCCAACGTCGTAGAGAAGTCTAGTAACATTCACTACTAAAAAAGGGTATATTTCCGACCGAAATATTTCGACGGAAAAAAGTAGTCAGAAATTTCCGACAGAAGTGGTCGGAAAATGCATAAAAATATATTTTTTAATTTTTAATAATAGTTACGACTAATATCCGGTCTATATCTGTCATAAATTTTGGCGGAAAAATTCGCGTCACAGTTAGTGTCCAATTCGATTGGAAAAAATTAAAAAAAATTAAAAAAATAATAATAAGTAGCGACCGATTCGGTCGGAAGTTTTTTCTAAAACGAGGGTTGACTACTTTGACCAAATTTCCGACCAACTCGGTCGGAAAGGTTTTTTTAAAACCCCTCCAGCTACCCTATTCTTTTCATTCCCCTCTTTTTTTCCTTCTCTCTTCTCTCTTTCACTTAAACTTGCCTCCCCTCCCCCCCGGTCTCCCTAGATCCGCCGCAGCCATCAACTAGCAGGACTCGCCGCCGCTGCCACCCAGCTGCAGGTCCGTCGATGATCCTCCATTGCCAAGTAAGTTTCCCTCACCCTCCTTTGTTATTTTTTAAAAAAAAAAATACACTGATTTTGTTTAATTTCTCCTAGTTTGGTTTGTAAAAGTTAATTGGTGTTAGTTAAAGTAAATCTATGACTATTGTTAGTAGTTAAATTAAAGTTATATGTTGGTAATTTAGAGTTATATGTTAAAGTTATTGTTGGTAATTTAGAGTTATATGTTGGTAATTTAGGGTTATATGTTAAAGTTATATGTTGGTAATTAAGAGTCATATATTTCTAAATTAAATTCACATGTTAAAGTTATATGTTGGTAAATTACATACTAATTTGTGGATAACATTACTAAGTTGGGGATAATTTTACTAAATAATTTTGCTAACTAATTTGTAAAGTTGTTACATATATAGCAATTCATCTCATTTGATTATATTAGGGAGGGTAATAATTTTACGAGGTGAAAGTATGAAGAATGTTTTAAAACTCTTAGTGCTAGTTGACTACTTTTGACAATATGCCTTACTCCTAATTTTTTAATATCTTTTGACTTTCATGGAAATAAACTTAATTGAAATCTATTATCAGTTTCATCCATTAAATTATTAAATTCTTGTTATAGATTAGTCGATTTTTGTTTTTGCATAATTGTTATTGTAGATCCCAAATATTTGAATTTATTTGATGTTTATTAATTATATATATGTTAACTTTCATGCAGGTTTTTGCCATCCTTTCAGTCTAACATTTGGTTGTGGATTCTATGAAGCTATTTTATCATGAGCCATAGAATTCTTGGGGATAGATAACGTACAATATCATAGAGCAAATGTGGAATCAATTTAGGCTAAAAGTTAATTACATTTATTTAAATAATTATCGTTTTCATCTAATGTTACTTTTTTTATATTGCAGACAAAGTATACATGGCATCCTAACATCAAAATGAAATAAATAGTATTTTTGAGGTTCAAATATGGTACAAAAGAACATTTGGTGGAGACGCGTGCGTAAGACACATATGTATAATACTAACTTCATAATTATTTATGATTTATTAATATTAGTTTGTTTACATAATAGTTATATTTTCATTTCAGGAAGATTATCATAAAAGGGTGGACGAATAGCAAAAAACTCAGCCTTCTTCAACTCAACCAATACCTGATGATATGACTTCATTGTGGGAAGAGACAACAAGTGGAGTAAACAAAGGCAGAATTTATAGACTTGGAGTACATTGACCTACAGGTCATCCAACCCACTCTTAGCCAATTCTTCTTATTCTCAAATCAAGAACATATGGAATATTTGAGAAAGAAAATTCGTTATTTAAAGAAACAATTGGACTCCCAATTCGAAATATTTGTTAAGATGCAAAATTCATGAGAAAACATGGGCATAATCTATCTGATGATGAGGATGAATAAATTGAATATAATGTATATTAGTTTAGGTGTAATGTTTTGGTTGATCGGTAAACTTGATTATGAGATACAACTTTATATTCTATTTTTAACATTGAATGTGGGCTGCTATTTGGATATTTTTATGCCCAAAATAGTTAGTTTTAATAGTTGATATTGTTGGTTTAAGTTGTGCTAATAATTGGTATTGTTGGCTTAGGTTGTGTTAATGGTTGGTATTGTTGGTGTTATTGCATTGTAATAGTTTGACAGGTGGTTTAGCTCAAAATTGGGCAGAATTCTGCCTAGTTTTGTAGAAAATTCTGACTGATTTTTGATGGAAACAGTCGGACAGTTGCCCAATGATTTTTTAAATAATTAAATTAATATTTAACCATTTCCGACGGATTCCGTCGGAAATTAAATAAAATTTATTTTTTAATTTATTAATTTCCGACCGATTCGGTTGGACATTATATATTTTATTATTTCATTTTAAATAAATAATTATTTTTGTTTATATTATTACGACTGATTTGGTCAGTAATTTCCGACCACTTTAGTCAGAGATTTGAGAATATTTGGTCGTCTGCCCTTTTGAACATTCCGACAAATTTGGTCGGAAATCACCGACAGATTCGGTCAGAAATTGATTTCCGACCAACTTTTTTCCGACTGACCAATTTCGGTTGGAAAGTAGTCGGAAATTTGTGATTTCCGATCGATTTCAAAACGGTGGGAATTATGCCATTTTCTAGTAGTGATTACCTATCTCTCATGAAGCCACGTTCCCTCACAACAAGAACAAGAGAATACGTTGAACCCACAAAATTAAATCTCATGATCAAATATAGTTTAAAGACTCATATATATATATATCAAAGAACTCTCTCTCTCTCTCTCTCTCACAAAAGAAGTCACATGCATGCACTTGGTACCATAGGCTTGCCCTTAATGTAAATCTTTACTAATGTAGACTCGCTCGATCTAAAATCAATTAGGTATTTTTCATAGTTGTAATGTAGGCTAAGGTACGGGTAGTATATTTAGGAATAGTGACTTAACCCTCCTAAGCATTTTAGCACACCACCTAATCAAATTTAAGCGCAAATGCTTCAATTCACTTCACTTTCACACACAATATCACCTCAAAAATGCTCCCTTCTGCTTTAAGCACTATATTAATTCATACCCACTGGCAGGAACAAGACAACAATGTATTCATCTCTATTTTTTTCTTCTTCATATTATTCTTTTTTTTTAATTTCCGCTAGTGGTGTATTATTTTAAAAGAACAAGTGAACCTGTCTTCCTTTTATTGGTTCCACTCAAAAGCCACCCTACACTTAGTTCCTTATTACTTCTTTCAGCGCCCATCTCGCAATTAAAGTGCTTTAAGAGGTAAAAGGATCAAAACAATATCAATTAAGAACAAAAAGGGTATATGCTTGTAATGTGGGTGCCAAATAAAAATCTATAGGCTCAAAAGGGTTAATTAGGGATAGATTTTATTTGTGATAAGTAATAAGGCTCAAAAAAATCAAAGAATGCCTAAAATCATTTTTCAAACCGAGCATCACCTAAAGTTTCGCTTCGACTCACATACCGGGCAAGTTCTAGACACAAGTAAAATACATGGACTACACAAAAACCTCACCACACATGGCACATGACTCACTAAGGACGGTTTCACTTTGACTCTCAAATATTTGCAAGTATTCACGGAGTCACGAGATATTAAGCATTAAGCACAAAGTGAACATAAGTCAAGAAAATGAGACATAGGCGTTGATCACGCCCAACTATGCCCTCTAAAAAGGACTCTGCGTATGTTGCAAATATAACCTGAGTATTACGCCCAGGGTCGAATCCACAGAGAGTTAACCTATCAATCACTATCTCTAGACCCCCTAAACTCTTCAGAATCAGTTTCCCAAATATTTGAATCTTAATTGAATGTTTCTTTACCAACTACGCTGGCAAGTAAACTAAACAGTTGTAAACTAAACTAATAAGGTTGTAAACAATAATGAGAAGAAGCTAAGTCAATGATTTCCCCTATTGATGGAATCCCTTCTGTTTATGCTTATACAAATTTACCAACACATCTCTATCAATCATGAACGCTCATCTTACCGTAAATCTCTCCCGAGTAATCACAGTAATATACTGGATGCACTCTCTCGAGATACACTAGCCTACTTTATTTAGCACAATTCACTTTAGATCACACCCAAGGCTTCTTTATCCCTAATCCCGCCTTTAAACCCACAATTATAGATTCCTCTTATACTTTGGGAGTGGTATTGTTCAACAATACCCTAAATATGAACTCTTTTCCAAGTTATGCACACTAAATAGGTACAGCTAATTGAGGATCTTGTCAATTAACTACAACAAGCACAAAGTTGAACAAATAGAGATTAAACTAGCAATTTGTATTCACATAAACAAGAATTTCATCCCTCAATAGGTTCCATCAAAAAATTAGACAAAGGATTTAGCTACTCGTGGCTATGGGAAAACAAACTAAGATAGAATTCATCATAACTAGCAATAAAAATCAAAGAAAAGAAGAAATATGTTTTGGGTCTTCTCTCCCAATAGTTTCCTTGCCAAGATACTCTAAAAAACAATACATGCCTCCTTTGGGTGAAGTCTAGTGTTTAAAAGAGGGTTTAAGTCCAAAAATCCCGTCTTTTACACTTTAGTCCCTGAAGTTTATCGCGCATGCCGCGGTTCTGCCGTGGTCGAACCGTGGCCAAATGCCCTCTGTGATCTCTATTTAATCTGCAGCTCTCTTCCACCGCGGTCGCGGTAGAACCGCGGCCAAACCTTTTCTCTGAATCTTCAGGCCTGGCAGGCGTGGTTTACTTGGGAAATTTCACAGCTGGCCTCTTTTTCTTCATTGTGTTTACTCCAAAAGTACTTCCTAGCCTTCCTTGGACATATATCACCTGCAAATCATGAAAAGCACTAATAAGAGCATTTTGTTATCACTTTTATCATCAAAACTACACAAGAAGGTGGTTATTTAAGGCCTGATTATAGTTAAATTCACCTATTATCAACACCCCACACTTAAACCTTTGCTCGTCCTCGAGCAAGCTAAACCACACTTCTAGGCCTAACCGTTCAATGCATTGCCCCAATTTATGTCACACCCGCCATTACAAAGGATCAACCTAAGCAGTGCAATAGTCATACCTCAGATGCAGACTCTCATGCCATGACACACTTGTGCTCACTCTAGTTACTCTAGCAGAAGTGAAGACTCACTTTTTCTTCCTGAGTCACATGCCCTCACATAAGAAATCTGAGAGAAGTTCCACACACATAAAATTCAAACAACAAGGAACCAAATATAGGAAGAATTCACTCACTCTCAGTAAAGAGCATTCACATGCCACACAGACACACCATAAGATAGGACCAGAATTTGTCAAAAGCGAACACCTTAGCTAGCATCTCCTTTTCTGTCACTGTGTAGTTCAACTGGGCTTCGCTCAGCATTCTACTAGCATAGTAGATCGGGTGCATCAATTTGTCTTTCCGCTGGCCCAGCACTGCGCAGTAACTAGCATCACACATTAATTCGAACGGTTGCTCCCAGTTGGGGGCAACAATGATGGGTGCTGTGACCAGCCTCTGTTTCAACTCCTCAAATGCTACCCTGCAATCATCAGAAAATACAAATGGGTGATCTTTCTCTAACAAATTATAGAGAGGGTTGGCGATTTTGGAGAAGTCTTTTATGAACCTCCGGTAGAAACTGGCATGTCCAAGAAAACTTCTTATGGCTTTGATTGAAGTTGGTGGAGGCAGCTTTGCTATTACATCAACCTTTGCTCGATCCACCTCTATTCCCTTGCTTGACACCCGGTGCCCAAGACTATTCCTTCTTGTACCATAAAATGACACTTCTCCCAATTCAGAACTATGTTAGTCTCGATGCACCGTTTCAGTACACGCGTCAGATTTATTATGCACTCCTCAAATGAATTTCCCACCACTGAGAAATCATCCATGAACACCTCCATTATATCCTCTAACATGTCAGTGAATATGGCCATCATGCACCGTTGGAATGTGGCGGGTGCGATACATAGGCCAAAGGGCATCCTCCTGAAGGCATAAATGCCATATGGGCAGGTGAAGGAGGTCTTCTCTCTGTCCTCAGGTGCAATGGAGATCTGATTGTACCCTGAGTACCCATCCAGAAAACAAAAGTGTGAACTCCCTGCTAATATATCCAGCATCTGATCAATGAAGGGAAGTGGCAAGTGGTATTTCCGGGTGGCTAGATTCAACTTTCGATAATCCATGAATATTCTCCAGCCTGTGATGGTTCTTGTTGAGATTAGTTCATTATTGTCATTCTTCAAAACCGTCATGCCACCCTTTTTAGGAACACATTGAACTGGGCTAACCCAGCTACTATCAGAGATTGGGAAAATAATTCCCGCATCCAACCACTTTATCACTTCCTTCATCACCACTTCCTTCATATTAGGGTTCAACTTCCTCTGATGTTCCCTGGAAGGTTTATGCCCCTCTTCCAGCAGAATCTTGTGCATGCAATAAGTGGGGCTGATCCCCTTGATTCTGCCATGGTCCACCCAATAGCAGTTTTGCACTCCCTTAGTACCTGCAAAAGCTGTTGAACCTGCACATCTAACAAACCAGATGAGATAATAATGGGTAATGTGGAATCAGGTCCCAGAAATTCATACCTGAGGTGGGCTAGTAATGGCTTTAACTCCAGCTTTGGTGGTTCTTCAATGGATGGCTTAGTTGGAGGTGTCTCTCTCTTTTCTAAGTGCAGGGGCTCGAATTCTAACTCTCTATCCCAGAACCCTCTACCTTCTAATGCCAACACCCATTCCGCTAGATCTTCACCATTCACTTCATCTAGGTTCATCAAACATGCAGAAAGGGGATCCTTAATTGTTATCACCTGATCATCAGACTCTATGATTACATCCACGGCATCAATAAGAGAGCAATTGGCGAACTCGCTTGGTCGCCTTATAGAATTTTGCACATTGAATGTTATTTCCTCATCGTTGAGTCTCGTCTTGAGCTCCCCAGTCTCACAGTCAATCAGAGCTCTCCCTTTGGCCAAGAATGGTCTTCCTAAAATTATAGGAATCACTTCATCCACTTTGCGATCCAAGATCACAAAATCTGCAGGGAACACAAATTTCCCCACTTGAATAAGCACATCATCAAGGATACCAAATGGATGCTTCACAGTCCTGTCGGCCAGCTGCACCAACATGGATGTAGGTCTAGCTCTCCCAATGCCCAACCTCTTATAGATAGCCAGGGGCATAAGATTAATGTTGGCCCCTAAATCACAGAGCGCCTTAGCAAAGGCGAAATTCCCAATGGTGCATGGAATTGTAAAGCTACCTGGATCAGACAGCTTTTCAGCAACAGGTCTAGTCACCACTGCACTACAAGTCTGGGTAAGTGTAACTGTGGACAAATCTTGGAAGTCAAACTTCCAAGACATCAAGTCCTTCATCATTTTTGCGTATCCAGGCATCTCTTTTAAAGCTTCAATTAGTGGAATATTTACCTAGATTTGTTTGAGCATTTCAAAGAACTTTTTATACTGCTCCTCTTTTTGATGCTTGGCAAGCCTTTGTGGAAAAGGTGCAGGAGGTCTCTTCTTCCCAATCACTTGGGACTTCTCTTTATCAGCTACTATTTCAACTACTGGCTCTTCAACTGGCTCAGCTACTTTCTCGGTCTCCTGTTGAATGTTCTTTTCTTCCTGAACAGGATGGACTGTTACCTCTGTTAGTATCGTAGACTCATCCAGCTCAATAGGCACTGGAATGAGTGTCTCAGCCTGTATATTTTCTCGAGCTCTCTCTTGTTCTACATCTAGATCCCTGCCATTACGGAGACTCACCACCATCAGCTGCTTTGGGCCCTGATCTTTTGGATTTATCTGGGTGTCTGCAGGTAATGTCCCCTAAGGACGATTGTTCAGAGACATTGAAATTTGGCCCATTTGCACTTTAATATTTTTGATTGCTACATTATGTGCATCTACTCTTTCATTCATTTTTGCATTGGACCCAATAACTTGCTGCATCATTGCTTCGAGTCTAGTGAACCCATCTTCCTGCCTCCCCCCATGCTGCAGCTGAGGTGGGGGTACCCTTCCTGTTGATTGTGATTGTTGTACCCCTGTGGCCTGGGATAAGGTGCCATGTTGTTGGGGGGGTCTCATACCTCCCATGTTTCCGGAGTTATACTGTGGCTGAAGTGGCCTGTACTGCTGCTGAGTCTGCTGACCCCATTTCTGATTTCCTTGTCTCTGACCCCCATAGTTAGCCATATAGTTCATACCTTCAGGGTGCTGATGATGATGATCATGCTCTGCATTCCAAGGATTACCAATTGGCTGGCTAATGCAAGATGTGCACAAACTCCCATTGGTAGTATCTACTATATGTACTTACTGCTTCAGCCCTGATTCCTCCACCTTTTTGGTGAGGATGCTCATTTGTGTCAAGAGAGTCGCCATATTTTCATCCATTGTATTAGAAGGATCAAGAGGCACTGAGTGCACCACTGGAGTGATAGGTGCATTCCTAGTTGTCCATCCCGAATTCTGCGCCATTTTGTCAAGAAAATTCTGACCTTCTCTCTAAGTTTTGCTCAAGAATGCCCCACCAGCCGAGGCATCTACAATATTTTTCATGTTGTCTGACAGTTCCATGTAAAACCGTTGTCCCAACATCTGTTCTGGAACACTTTGGTGGGGACACATAACCAACATTCTTTTAAACCTAACCCATGTCTCATGTAGTGTCTCCATTGGTTTCTGTTTGAAACTCACGATCTCATTAATTTGTTGCGCAATTTTGTTGGGCGGGTGGAACTTGTTGTGAAATTGCTTGACCAATTCATCCCAAGTTTCTATAGAGTTTATGGGGAGTGAATTTAGCCAAACCTGAGCAACTCCTATCACCGAGAATGGAAACAATAATAGCCTGATTGCTTCCGGAGTCACGTTGGGTTGCCTTTGGGTTTTGCATATAGATAGGAAGTTCTTTAAGTGCTGCTGAGGATCTTCTATTTGTGTCCCAGAAAAGAGTCCCTTGTTTTGCAACAAGTGTAGCATGTTATTTGTGATCTGGAACGATTCAGCTTGTATTGTGGGCACAACAATGGCAGTGGACAGGTTGTCAGCTGTGGGTTATGTCCAGTCAAATAGTTCACCCTCAGGCACAGGAGGTGCCACTTCCCTGGCATTTAAGCCAGCTTGCTCATTCCTGACGTTTCCGTTGGGGTCGTTTACGTCTCCCATGTCAATTTCAAGTTTGTGTGTTTGTTGGGATTTTTGAAGTTCTTTGTTGGCACGATTCAATGTCCGGAATATTTTCTCGGGGTCTGAGAGTCCTTCAAGTAGTTCTTCAATCCTCGTAGACTTTCTAGGCATACACCTGAGCAACCAAGTCAACAACCGTCAAATTTTCAATAAGAAATTGGGTAGAGAGAAAACTGACTATAAAAAGGATTTTTGTATTTCTGTCAATGGTAATTGATAATTCCGTTAACTCCCCGACAACGACGCCAAAAATTTGATCACGCCCAACTATGCCCTCTAAAAAGGACTTTGCGGACGTTGCAAATATAACCCGAGTATTACGCCCAGGGTCGAATTGACAGAGAGTTAACCTATCAATCACTATCTTTAGACCCACTAAACTCTTCAGAACCAGTTTCCCAAATATTTAAATCTCAATTGAATGTTTCTTTACCAACTACGCTTGCAAGTAAACTAAACATCTGTAAACTAAACTAATAAGGTTGTAAACAATAATGAGAAGAAGCTAAGGCAATAATTTCCCCTATTGATGGAATCTCTTCTGTTTATGCTTATACAAATTTACCAACACATCTCTATCAATCATGAACGCTCATCTTACCGTAAATCTCTCCTGAGTAATCACAGTAATATAGTAGATGCACTCTCCCGAGATACACTAGCCTACTTTATTTAGCACAATTCACTTTAGATTACACCCAAGACTTTGTTATCCCTAATCCCGTCTTTAAACCCGCAATTATAGATTCCTGTTATACTTTGGTAGTGGTGTTGTTCAACAATACCCTAAATATGCACTCTTTTCCAAGTTATGCATACCAAATAGGCACAACTAATTGAGGATCCTGTCAATTAATTACAACAAGAACAAAGTTGAACAAAAAGAGATTAAACTAGAAATTTGTATTCATATAAACAAGAAGTTCATCCCCCAATAGGTTCCATCAAAACCTTAGACAAAGTATTTAGCTACTCATGGCTATGGGAAAACAAACTAAGATAGAATTCATCATAACTAGCAATAAAAATCAAAGAAAAGAAGAAATATGTTTTGGGTCTTCTCTCCCAATAGTTTCCTTGCCAAGATACTCTAAAAAACATATATGCCTCCTTTGGGTGAAGTCTAGTGTTTAAAATAGGGTTTAGGTCTAAAAATCCCGTGTTTTACACTTTAGTCCTTGAAGTTTATCGCGCCTGCCGCGGTTCTGCCGCGGTCGCGGTGGAACCGCGGCCAAATGCCCTCTGTGATCTCTATTTAATCTGCAGCTCTCTTCCACCACGGTTCTGCCGCGGTCGCGGTGGAACCGCGGCCAACCCTTTTCTCTGAATCTTCAAGCCTGACAGGCGTGGTTTACTTGGGAACTTTCACAGTTGGCCTCTTTTTCTTCATTGTTTTTACTCCAAAAGTACTTCCTAGCCTTCCTTGGACATATATCACCTGCAAATCATGAAAAGCACTAATAAGAGCATTTTGTTATCACTTTTATCATCAAAACTACACAAGAAGGTGGTTATTTAAGGCCTGATTATAGTTAAATTCACCTATTATCAGGCGTCGCAAAACATGCTATCTATTATATAAAGCATCACCAATAATTTCAAATCATAGGGAAGATACTACACATTCCAAAGCCTAAACATGCTGCTATCAAACAAGTCAAGGGCGCCTAGGTTTATCCTTCTTCCTCCTTTACTACCCGGTTCAAACTACATCCCATGGAAAAGAACCGTTGCACAAAGAAAAATCATGGGGGATTATTGCTACCTAAAAAAAAATAAAAGACGTATTTTTGGATTTTTTCTATTTTTACCCTTTGTCACACCTCCTTTTTTACGAGTTTTAATACACTTCATGAAGGGCGTAAAGGAGTTTTTCCAATTAAAGGACAGTCGGAATGAGATTTATTATTATTTATTCAGAGTCGCCACTTGGGAGATTAATGGTGTCCCAAGTCACTGGTTGAATCCCGAACTGAGGAAAATATAACTATGTTAACAGTCCGCGAACCAGAAAATCGGATAAGGAATTCTGTTAACCCGGGAGAAGGTGTTAGGCATTCCTGTATTCCGTGGTTCTAGCACGGTCGCTCAATTGTCGTATTTGATTTTATCTGATTTCCATATATGTTCTATTTTATGTGCGTTTTATTAATAACCCGCTTTTATTCTTTCTATTATTTATTTTACAAGAATTATAACGTCGTAAAAATGTATCTCAAACCACGCCGTACTAGTACGCCCGTGGCTCTTAACACATTTCAACTTCGTTGAGATTTGTATTTGGGTCACATAAATGTGCACCCGTATTTAACAAAGTAACATTATTGTCAATCGCGCCTAAAGCAACTACGTGTTTATTATCTTTGGGGAAAACCGTGAAATTTTGCTAAACGGTCCTCCTAATTTCTAATATTTCTTATAAGTCATTATTGAGGCCCCCACAATTGTGTATTTGATCTCACGAGGCTCATCTCATTTATACTCTTTATTAAAGGCTAGACTAACATATACTAAATTTTCTATTAAAGGATTGTCTATAAAACAAAAGAAAAGTTCTAACTAGCTCATTATGAACATTTATTTATTATATAAACGAATTCAAATATGTTTTTTAGTTTTTATCTCAAAAGGCCCAATATACATTGCTGTTAAAAAATTCTATTAATAATAGGCCTTAGGCAGGCCCAGACCTTCACATGTCAAGCTAAATATTGAATTGGGCCGGTGCTGGGTGAACTGAAGCTCAAAATCACATCAGGTCAATAGGCCTTATGTTGAATGAAAACTTAACTTCAAACACGGAACAAAATATGATGAATTAACTTGTAAACTACTCTAATTGTATTTAATAACACTACACGAAGAACCTTCAAATTTTGTGTTCAAATTTTGTTTATTTATTTATTTATCTATAAGTTCTGAATATTAGTGAAATTGGAACCAAGCAAAATGCATAATTCTTTAAAATCAAACATGCTATCATTTAATTATTAAAAATATTATTACAACTGAAAGTACCTAAAATTATTATTCTACTTACTGTTTTTTAAGCAATCAAAGTTGTACTAAGCTATCAAAATAAACTGAAATCAGTAAAAACGTTTTCAGATTCTCATTATAAACTAATTGTTCAAAACTATTTAACAATTACTTTGCTAATTCAATAGATTCTAAAGTTTCTGTTCAAACACATTATTCTAAATATTTTTTATTTACTAGTACAATGGACGAAAACAGAACCAAGTGATTGAAGCTTAGAGAAGAACTTCCAGATTTTTACATACTGAACTATTTCAAATTTAACTATTAGATTTCAATATTATAATTGGTTCTAATTATCACCAGAAAATTATCATAAATCAAATATCCTCACAGTCCAAGTTTGCTAATAAACAGTCCGACATAACAGTCCAGTTATACAACTAATTCAGAGTTTAACTACTAATCAAATTTACAATTCAATGTTATTACATAAATGATTCAGCTCAATCAACTCTAACAGTTTGAACTCATTATAACACGAAGGACTTGCAGAAATTACAGCTTCAAATCATCTCAGTCGAAGATTACACTAAGGAAAAGTCAAATGTGTACCTGGATTTGAAAGCAAAAATCTATTAGAAGAAGGATCGATCAGTGATAAACTACAACAGCAACAGAATTAACACAACAAATCCAAACACAGTTTCAATAGCCAGAATTTAACCACAGTGAATGATAGCAATCAACAGAACAGAACTCGCAAATTCTTCAGTATTTTTTGATCACCAGAACCAAAGACAAATCAATAAAACAACCTTCAAAGTGAACTTAAATCAAGGAAAAAGTGAATTTTTGAATATTTTCTACTAAGTCTAATGTTTTTGAGTTTTGAAAGTGGTTAATTTCGAGATTGAGGATCTAGAATGGCAGAATTACTTCAATGATATTTCGGATTGCCAAAAAGCCTATCAAATGATGCCTATTACAGCCTATTTATAGATTTAAAAATGGAGGAAAATTCATATTTCAGAATTTATGAATTAGTTCCTTTTTATTTCATGTTTTACCCTTATTCTTTTATTAGTTATTCACTTGGTTACCTTTATTTGTAAAAAATCACACAATTACCCCATCTAGAACCTTCAACCCTTATGTAATTCCCTATTTGCTCCTACTTCACTTAAAAAGTTACCCAATTGCCCTTTTCCTATACCCAAACTACCCCTACTTCCTTAGTTTTATTACCAATATCCCATTTTATGTCGCCAAATTACCCCTGAATATTACTTGAATTTACCAACTGACCTACCCACCATTCACCCTTTTACTCCTTAAGTTTGATTGTTTTTACAAATTACCCTACTACCTCTTACCCTTTTGTCCCCTGAACTAACTAATTTTCAGGATTTAAAGTTGAATTAACTACTAATTACCTATCAAATTGAAATATAATCAGACACTAATTAACAAATAGCTATAACCAATCGACTAATTAATCCAAAAAGATACTTAACAGATATTTAAACTAATTAATACTAACAAATATCAGAATCAACTCATACCAGAAATTAACTCTAACAAAATCGACTTATTTCAGACAAAACAAATTAAAGGTATTTTGCAAACAAAAATCTAATTAATTTCAGATTTAATGTGAAAAATTGTATTTTTTCTTAAACGAAATCAGAATCCATAACCTAAGAACTAAAATATAAAAAGATAATCCCTAATAGTGATCAACTAATCATGCGAAGAAACACACATGCACAGACAAAAATAAGAAATAGAAGAGAAAATAAACTTAGCTTTTATCTTTTCTTTTGTTTTCTTGGTCAGTCTTTTAACCCTCAGGATTCACACGAAGAACAGGGAGATTTTGACGCCGACTTCTTGATTTTGGGGTCACCGGAGAAGCTTCAACCTTTGATTCGAACCACTCCAGTGACCTTTAAGGTTCAAGACCATTGAAAATAGGTTGAGGGTATTCAGGAGGGGTTAAGGTTCGATTTTGGGCTTATTTGGATGAACTAGTGTTCGCCGGAGTTAGGGTTCCGGCGACACTTTTTTAGATATTTGAGCAAATACAAGGGTATTCGAGGGAAACGGGGTAGAGGGGAGGATTCAGGGGTTTGATGGGGTTTTGGGGTGTTATTTGTGGAGTGATTGGCTTAGGTGTTGTCTTCCGCCGGTAGGGTTCCGGCGGGGATCGGAGAGGAGATGGGGGCGGCTAGGGTTTGGGAATAAAGGTGACAAAATATTTTTCTTGATTTTGATTTAGTATATGATGTATATTAAAAGGCATCAATGATCTATACCCGTTGGATTGAATGATCTCTACGGCTTGGATTTATTGAGCCCTAAACGACGTCGTTGCTTTTAATGAATGCGAGATCCTGTCCGTTGGATTGATTTGATCAAGAGCTCAGATTGAAATTCCAAACGTCGTCGTTTTATTTTATTAAAGGGACTGGGTTTCATCCGTTGGATTAATTCATTTCAATGGCCCAGATTTATTTGCTTAAAACGGTGTCGTTTGGGTTACCTGGGGCTGACCGGTTTGAATTTTTTTTTTTGGGCCTGCACTGGGTATATTGTTTGGGCTGGGGCATTTTGATTTGGGTTTGTATAATTAACCCAATTTCTTTATTAATCCAAATCTTTTATTTTGTATTTTTTGCATTGTATTTTTGTATTTTATTTTCCTTTTCGAATTTTATTTATTTTCTAATTTTATTTGATTGTTAAACTAATTAGATTCTAAAATTTATTTAATATCTATTTTATAGTAATTTCCGATTAAAAACACTAAAAAGGCTATTTTTTTGATTTTCCTTAAATTGTTTTAAAAAATAAATTAATACTAAAATTGTAAAATTAAAAATCCTAATTCATATGCATATATTTTTTGTATTTTTAATATGAATTATTAGGCAATTAATAATACAATAATGCAACAAATTTCAACAAAAATTGTAAAAAAAAATAAAAATCATTTTGTTTGGATTTTATGAATAATTTGCTTAGGGCAAAAATCACGTGCTCACAGCTGCCCCTCTTTGCCCGGAAACACGAAGAGTTTTCGTGCAAAGACAAGTGAGCGGTAATGAGGGATTTTTACCCATTCACATATTTCGTGTGAAGCATTTTTGAAAAGTTTGACCGCACCCTACTTCAGAGGTTGCCTACATATACCGGGCTAAAAAGGAATCAGGTCAGTATAGTTCAGGAGTGTCTGGTAGCTGGGACTACCAGGAAGCTGTGATTTCACTGCTGTTGCTGCTGTTACTGCTTGCTGACCCCCTTATTACACCATGTAAAGATAAAAAGAATCTATCCTAAGTTATTACAAAAATCCTATCTATGCCTGGTATCTTGTGTTCTTGTATTACCTTGATCTTGCATCTTGTATTCTTTCAATGAAATTCTGGCTGTTGCCTTGATTATGTTTTGAAATATGTGTCCATTCTTCAGGTGGATTCCTGCTCACGATTGTTTGAAAAAGGTATTCCCGTGTTCTTCATGTGGGTTCCTGCTTGCGATTGCTTTGATAAAGCATTCCCTTGTTCTTCAGGTGGGTTCCTGCTTGTCATTACTTTGATAAAGTATTCCCTTTGTTTTTCAGGTGGGATCCTATTTGTTTGTCTTTGAAAAAGATTTCCTTTGTTTTTCAGGTGGGCTACTGGTTGCTGTCTTTGAAAAGTATTCCCTTGTTCTTCAGGTGGGCCCCTGCTTGCTGAATTTGAAAAATATTCCTTTTGTTCTTCATGTGGGCTCCTGCTTGCTGATTTTGAAAAGTATTCCCTTTATTCTTCAGGTGGGCTCCTGCTTGCTGATTTTGAAAAGTATTCCCTTTATTCTTCAGGTGGGCTCCTGCTTGCTGAATTTAAAAAATATTCCCTTTGTTTTTCAGGTGGGCTCCTGCTTACATCAAAATAGACAACCAAAGAAAATTTTTAGCCCCAGTATGATAACTGGGCGCGTTGTGTTATGGCATATTAACTTGAAAGATAAAAGTTGCATTATACTTCCCTTGTCTTCAGGTGGGTGCCTGATTGCTGTGATTTGGAATGTATTCCCTTGTTCTTCAGGTGGGCGCCTGCTTGCTAACTTTTGAACGTATTCCCTTGTTATCCAGGTGG
>MU769394.1:0-15637 GCA_026770625.1 Nicotiana glauca
CAACCGGATATGTTGAGAGGAAATTTGGATGCACAAATAAACAGTAAGAAGAAATAGATGACTTGTAGGATTCCTCTGAAGTGAAACACTACCTATGCGCACTGCTAATACGTACTGCTTCTTCCTATCACTAAACCTCCACAGACCAAATGATCCAAATACACATAGGATCAAGCTGAATTACTAGCACTCTTGGAAGACCTCCAACTAGAAAAAGTCTTAAACTACAGTCAATGTCATCTACTCTCACATTATATTTGACTGCAGATCATTGATGGGCAGCGTGGAGTTTAAGCATATGATCTACCGGGAAGCAAATAGTATAAGGATTCAAACATTACTTTTCAATTAAAATGGTAACCAAAAACTATGGAAAGAAGCATTACTTTTCAAGCACATAGATTCAATTACTAACCAAAATTAACCAAAATTATCTGATGTAAAGAGCAATCACCTGGACAAGAAATGCAAAAATGTTCTTTCTCTGATCACCTGGACAAGAAATGCAGAAACACACTTTCTCTGATCACTCTGGAGTTAAATAACCTTCAAAAACAACAATAGCACATGACATATCAATAACAACACTAAAGAATAAACATGATGTTGTAAGACATTTAACAGACAAATAACAATCTCCCTAAAAAGAAAATGAAACGGAATTAGAAGTGATCGACAACACAAAAAATAATCTTAATATATATAAATGCATTATCACTTACTCTAAAAAGAATATATTTAAAAGAATTTCAGAACTTTCTTATTTAATCGTCTACTTCCATCCAGTGCCAATCAGTATCATCAAACCCATCCTCCTCTTCCGATTCTTCCGATTCTATAATCATATCATGTGAATGTTGTGCGTTAGTTGGAATATTAACACCATCAACGGGTAGATCTTCTCTTGACCATCTAACGTCAACATCAAGTAATCTAGAGGAGGAACCAATGTCATTATTAGGTTCCCTCCAAAATGTGTCTTCAATATTGGGACAATTCTCTTCCTCTAGATCATACAAATCAAAAGGTACTTTATTCCTTGCATAATAAACATCTTTTTCAGTTGGATCCTCCACATAAAAAACTTGATAAACTTGTGATGCCAACATAAAAGGGTCATCTGTACTGCATAATCTATTGAAGTACACCCGAGTTAACCCATAATCATCTATTTCATTACGAAACCAATCACATCTAAATAGTACAACGCTAAAACAACCCCAATAATCAACCTCAATGATATCCTGAATAGCTCCATAATAGATAACCTCACCATCGATGGGATTTTGGTCCCTAGCACTAGCAAAACTATCAGTTGTTGCCGATAAAGTCACTCCACTATTTTGAGTCTTGCCTCGGGAATCCCGTTCTTTGGTATGAAAACGGTATCCATTAATAAAATATGCAGTATATCTTTTGGAAACCGTATTGGGTCTTTTGGCTAGCCATCATAAATAATCTGGCACTACAATATTTTTAACTTTCTCCTTAAACCAATTACTGAATTCCCGACTATGATTCCTTGCTCTTTCCCATGCATTTGATCTACCGTGATTAACAATTAAATTCTTATGTTCCCTGCAATCATGATATTTCAAGTTTAATAATTTAATAAACAAATATAAAATATAAATAAACATATATAAAATTATCTTACTTGATAAACTTTTCCATTTGTTCATCTCCAGTATTGAACAAAGCATATCGATGTGCTAGGTTAGTAAAAGCATGTTTAGCTGATTTGACTGTCTAATTGCTTAAGTTGTTTTGACTGCGCTAAGTGAAGCATGCTAGGCTAGTCCTATCTATTGTTTATTTTTCGTACTTCATTCCTTGGTTTATTTCTGGATGTGGTTGCACATTTACATTGGCACTGCGGGTTCGATTCCCAATAGATCACGCCCTTGTTTGTATACTTTAGGACTGCGGGTTTGATTCCCGATAGATCCCTCTGCACTTTTACTTTGGCACTGCAGGTTCGATTCCCGATAGATCCCCCTACACCTTTACTTTGGGATTGCGGGTTAGATTCTCGATAGATCCCCCTGCACTTTTACTTTGGGACTGCGGGTTAGATCCTCGATAGACCCCCCTACGTATTGGCACATGAGTTGGACTACGGGACGGTATCCCGGGAGATCCAATGGACAGTTGAGGAAAGGGATGCAGGACGGTATTCTAGGAGACCCTCATTGGCATCATTGACATTGAAATGTGTTTACTCTGTCTTTGTAGTTGTTATTGCCTCGTTGACCTGCCTTATTTCACTGCCGTATTTATTATTTCCGTCAGATTTTTATACTATTAATTATTATTATTATTATATTTTGTCTCAATAGGGCACTGACCTTCCTCGTCATTACTCAACTGAGGTTAGGCTTGGCACTTACCGAGTACCGCTGTGGTTTACTCATGCCCTTCCTGCGCATGTTTTTCATGTGCAGATTTTTCAGGTACCTCTACCCAGGCGTACTATCCTTGAGGTGAGGAGATACACGGAGACTTCGAGGTGTATCTGCCGTGTCCGCAGACCAGGAGTCTCTATTCTGTTCTAGCTTTAGTATTTAGTTTATCCCTTTTCTCCCAATTGTTTAGATATTCTGGAGTTAGAGTAGTGTACTATGTTCCCTTTAGCCTGTGGTTCCCGTGAGTTTCCGTGTTTTGGGATTGAGTTGTAGACTTCCCCATCTCTTTTGAGTTGTTTAGGCCTAGCGGCCTTATTTGCAGTTATTAGTTAAATATGTTTAGCTTTAAAATTTTATGCCGCAAGTTAAGTTGCTAAATTTCCGCATTGTTAGGCTTACCTAGTCGTAGGAACTAGGTGCCATCACGACATGTTCATGGAGGGTGAACTGGGGTCGTGATAAGTTGGTATTAGAGCTCTAGGTTCATAGGAGTCACGGAACACATGCCGGTTTATTAGAGTCTCGCTGATCGGTACAGGGACATCTGTATTTATGTACGAGAGGCTATGTAACTGTTTAGGAAAAATCTTCATTTCTTTTGAATTCCTTGTCGTGCGATATTTTGATATCAATTCTAAACTTCTGTCTTCTATTCTCTCACAGATGGTGAGTACACGTGCTACACGAGAGGACCAGACACCCACGCCCCCTGCTACCGCCGTCAGAGGCTGGGGCCGGGGCTGGGGTAGAGGTCGAGGACGCGCACACGGTGCAGCCAGAGCACCTGCGCGAGCTGCCGCCGAGGTACCACCAGCAGATTTAGCTGGAGCTCAGGCACTGGCACACCTACTACTGCCACTACTACTCCAGTGCTCCACGAGACCCTAGCTCAGTTCATGAGCATGTACACCACCTTGGCTCAGGCAGGGTTACTTCCCCTTACTACAGCCACATCCCAGGCGGGGGGAGGAGCACAGACTCCCGTCGTCCGCACTCCTGAGCAGTGAGTGCAGGTTGAGCAGGTCCCGGAGATTATTCCTGCACCGCCTGCAGCACCAGTTCAGCCCGAGGATGGGTCAGCTGCTTCAGAGGACGAGCAGCGTAGACTAGAGAGGTTCAAGAAATATGATCCCCTAGTGTTTAGTGGCTTAGCATCAGATGATGCCTTGGGATTTTTGGAGGAGTGTCATCGCATTCTTCGCACTATGGGCATAGTGGAGTCCAGTGGGGTTTCTTTTAAAGCCTTTCAGCTTTGGGGAGCCGCCTATGATTGGTGGCGTACTTATGAGTTAGACAGTCCAGTCGAGGCTGGTTCACTGACTTGGACCCAATTCTCAGACATGTTTATAAGAGAGTTTGTTCCCCAGAGCCTTAAGGATTCATGGCGCGCAGAGTTTGAGCACTTGCGCCAGGGTGCTATGACAGTTTCAGAGTATGCCATCCGTTATATCAGGTTGGCCAGGCATGCACCGACCTTGGTTGCCATAGTTCGGGAGAGAGTTCACAGGTTCATCGAGGGCCTTATCCCGCCCATCAAGTCCAGCATGGCTCAAGAGCTGGAGATGGATATTCCTTACCAGCAGGTAGTGAGCATTGCTAGGAGGATTGAGGGTATGCTCGCCAGGGAGCGAGGGGAGAGGAAGGCCAAGAGGTCTCGAGAGTCGGGTCACTACTCTGGTGCCCGTACTCTATCAGCAGGTCGTTATAGTAGAGGTTATTCTGGCCGCCTTGTACATTCAGCTTTACCAGCAGCCGGCAGTACTCTAGCTCCGCCTGCACCTCAGGAGCCTTATTATGCGCCTCCAGTTTCTAGCGCGCCTCCTAGCCCCAGTCAGTCACAGCCACCGCGTCCTCCTAGAGCTTGCTTCGAGTGTGGCAATACACGTCATATGGTTAGGGACTGTCCCAGACTTGGTAGAGGTGCATCTTCACAGACTGCTCAGCCGCAGCGGGCTCCTCAGAGTTCTCAGGCTATGATCACAGCTCCAGCTGCTGCCCCCACCTGCCCAGCCAGCCAGGGGCGGAGGCCAAGGAGATAGAGGTCGCCCTCGCGAGAGGGGTCGGGCCAGATATTATTGTATTCCTACTCGCACTGAGGCCGTTGCCTCCGTTTCCATCATCACAGGTATTATACTGGTTTGTCACAGAGAGGCATCAGTTCTATTCAATCCAGGCTCTACTTATTCCTATGTGTCTTCTTATTTTGCTTCGCATTTGGGTGTGCCTCGGGATTTTTTGAGTGCCCCCGTTTATGTTTCTACTCCTGTGGGAGATTCTCTTGTTGTGGACCGCATTTATCGATCATGTTTGGTTACTATTCGTGGTTGTGAGACCATAGCAGATTTATTGTTACTCGGTGTGGTTGAGTTTGATATTATTCTAGGCATGGACTGGTTGTCGCCCCATCATGCTATTCTTGATTGTCACGCCAAGACCGTGACGCTGGCCATGCCAGGTATTCCGTGTATTGAGTGGAGTGGTACTTTAGATCACACTCCCAGTAGAGTTATCTCTTTTCTTAAAGCTCAGTGCATGGTTGAGAAGGGGTGTGCCGCATATTTGGCTTATGTGAGAGATGTTAGTGTTGATACCCCTTCTGTTGATTCAGTTCCAGTGGTACGGGATTTCCCCGATGTGTTTCCAGCTGATCTTCCAGGCATGCCGCCCGATAGAGACATTTATTTTGGCATTGATCTGTTGCCGGGCACTCAGCCCATTTCCATTCCACCGTATTGCATGGCTCCTCCTGAGTTGAAGGAGTTGAAGGATCAATTGCAGGAATTGCTGGGTAAGGGTTTTATGCGACCCAGTGTATCACCGTGGGGTGCTCCTGTCCTGTTTGTGAAGAAGAAGGATGGTTCTATGCTTATGTGCATTGATTATCGTCAGTTGAACAAGGTTACAGTGAAGAACCGTTATCCTTTGCCTCGTATAGATGATCTGTTTGACCAGCTTCAGGGCGTGCATGTGTTTTCTAAGATTGACTTGCGCTCAGGTTACCATCAGTTAAAGATTCGGGAGCCAGATATCCCGAAGACTGCTTGCAGGACTCGGTATGGTCATTACGAGTTCCTTGTTATGTCATTTGGGCTGACCAATGCCCCTGCAGCTTTCATGCATTTGATGCATAGTATGTTCAGGCCATATCTTGACTCGTTCGTGATTATTTTTATTGATGATATTCTAGTGTATTCCCGGAGTCGGGAAGATCATGAGCAGCACCTGAGGACCGTGCTTCAGACCTTGAGGGAGAAGAAGTTATATGCAAAGTTCTCAAAATGTGAGTTCTGGCTGAGTTCGGTGGCATTCTTAGGCCATGTGATTTCTAGTGAGGGTATTCGGGTGGATCCGAGGAAGGTAGGGGCCGTGCAGAGTTGGCCCAGGCCGTCCTCAGCTACAGATATTCGCAGCTTCCTTGGCTTGGCGGGTTACTACCATCGTTTTGTGGAGGGATTTTCATCGATTGCTGCCCCTATGACTAGATTAACCCAGAAGGGGGCCCCATTTCAGTGGACAGAGGAGTGTGAGGTGGGCTTTCAGAAGCTCAAGACAGCTTTGACTTCATCCCCAATCTTGATGCTTCCTACAGGTTCGGGGTCTTATACAGTTTATTATTATGCCTCACATGTTGGACTTGGAGCGGTGTTGATGCAGGACGGTAGGGTGATTGCCTACGCGTCTAGATAATTGAAGATACACAAAAAGAATTACCTTGTCCACGACCTTGAGTTAGCTGCTATTGTTCATGCCTTGAAGATCTGACGTCATTATTTATATGGGGTGCCTTATGAGCTCTATACTGACCATCGGAGTTTGCAACACTTGCTTAAGCAGAAGGACCTGAATATGCGCCAGAGGAGATGGTTAAAGTTGTTAAAGGATTATGATATTACTATTCTTTATCACCCGGGCAAGGCCAATGTGGTAGCCGATGCCTTGAGTCGCCGAGCGGAGAGTTTGGGGAGTTTGGCATATTTACCAGCTTCAGAGAGGCCTATGGCGATGGATGTTCAGGCCTTAGCCAGTCAATTCGTGACATTGGACCTTTCGGAGCCCAGTCGGGTTCTAGCCTATGTGGTTTCTCGGTCTTCCCTATTTTATCGTATCAGGGAGCGGCAGTAAAGGACAGGGTCCAGTGTAGGGATGCCAGAGATGTGACCATCGGGGATGATGGGGTATTGAGGATGTAGGGCCGGATTTATATGCCCAATGTTGATGGTCTTCGAGAGTTGATTCTAGCAGAGACCCATAGTTCACGGTATTCCATCCATTCGGGTGCCGCGAAGATGTATCAGGACTTGACACAACATTATTGGTGGAGGCGGATGAAGAAGGATATAGTTGATTATGTGTCTAGATGCCTGAACTTCCAGCAGGTGAAGTATGAACACCAGCGTCCGGGTGGGTTGCTTCAACAGATAGAGATTCTGGAGTGGAAGTAGGAGCGTATCACCATAGACTTTGTATCGGGGCTTCCACGGACCTTGAAGAAGTTTGATTCCATTTGGGTCATTGTGGATCGGTTGACCAAGTTCACTCATTTCATTCCTGTGTGTACCACTTATTCATTGGAGCGGTTGTCAAAGATTTATATCAAGGAGATCGTCCGTTTGCATGGTATTCCAGTTTCTATCATCTCAGACAGAGGTACTCAGTTTACATCGCGGTTCTGGAGAGCCGTGCAGCAGGAGTTAGGGACTCGGGTGGAGTTGAGCACGACATTTCACCCCCAGACGGACGGACAGTCTGAGCGCACTATTCAGATTCTGGAGGATATGCTCCATACGTGCGTGATTGAGTTTGGAGGGTCATGGGATCATTTCCTGCCATTGGCGGAGTTTGCTTATAATAACAGTTATCAGTCTAGCATTCAGATGGCGCCGTATGAGGCTTTATATGGTAGGAGGTGTAGATCTCCGGTGGGTTGGTTTGAGCCGAGTGAGGCCAGGCTATTAGGCACAGAGATGGTCCAGGATGCAATGGAGAAGGTTAAGGTGATTCAGGATAGACTCCATGCAGCCCAGTTCAGACAGAAGAGTTACGCGGACAAGAAGGATCGTGATGTTGCATATATGGTTGGTGAGCAGGTTCTGCTTCGGGTCTCGCCCATGAAGGGCGACATGAGGTTTGGAAAGAAAGGGAAGCTGAGTCCGAGGTTTATTGGCCCTTTTGAGTTATTAAGGCAAGTTGGGGAGGTTGCTTATGAGCTTGCCTTACCTTCCAGCTTGGCCGGAGTTCACCCGGTATTTCATGTTTCGATGCTCCAGAGGTATCACGGGGACCCGTCGCATGTGTTAGATTTCAATTCAGTCCAGTTGGACAAGGATCTATCCTATGTTGAGGAGCCAGTGGCTATTTTGGACAGGCAGATCAGAAAGTTGAGGTCAAAGAACATTGCTTCAGTAAAGGTTCAGAGGCAGGGTAAGCCGGTTGAGGATATGCGCAGCCAGTACCCTCATCTTTTTACTACTTCAGGTATGTTCTCTATGCTCGTTCGAGGACGAACGAATGTTTAAGTGCAGGAGGATGTGACGACCCGGCTGGTCATTTTTGGAATTTATGCCCCGTTCCCCCATTAACTGCTTCCCCTAAGTTCATTTCTGCTATTTCGGTTTGCCGGGACATTCAGTGTTGGGATTCGGAGTGTTTTGGACACTTAGTCTCTAAATGAGTGCTTAAGAGTTAAAAAATGGTCCGTAAATGGAACACTATGAAGACGACCTCGGAATGGAAATCTGATGGTTCTGTTAGCTCCGTTAGGTGATTTCGGGGTTGGGAGCGTGTTCGGAATGTATTTTGGAGGTCCGTAGCTCATTTAGGTTTAAAATGCCGAAGTTTGTAATTTTGAAGTTTCCGATTCGATAGTGAGTTTTTGATTCGAGGGTCGGATGGGAATTCCGGAAGTTGCAGTAGCTCCGTCATGTCATTTGGGATGTGTGTGCAAAATATCAGGTCATTCGAGCGAGGTTTGGTTAGATTTTTGATCGAAAGTGTATTTTGTTGGAATTTGAAGTTCTTAGGCTTGAATCTTTGATTTAATTGGATTTCCGGTGTTGTTTTAGTTGTTTTAAGGATTGGTACAAGTTCGAATAAGGTATTAGGTGGTATTGGTGAGTTTGGTTGAGGTTCCGGGGGCCTCGGGATGATTTCGGATGGTTAACGGGGAAAATTTCTAAGTTTGCAGCAGCAGGTATTTTTGATCCTTCTGGTATTTTCGCTTCTGCGGTCTGGGAACCGCAGAAGCGGCTTCCTCATCGCAAAAGCGGGGTTTGGATTTCCCCTCAGAGACCGCAGAAGCGGTCACTTTCCACAGGAGTGGGATTTGTTCGCAGAAACGGGACCTGTTCCCTTAAGTGAAAACCGCAGAAGCGGTTGGTTTTCCGCTTAAGCGGGACCGCTTCTCCCTTGTCCGCAGAAGTGGAAATGACTGTTCGAAAATAACAATTTCGTGGGTTTAATTTCATAAGTTTGAAAATCGATTGGGAGCTCGGGAGAAGGCGATTATGAGTGGGTTTTGAAGAGAAAATCAATGGGCAACGTTTCTTTAATCCCTTCTAGTTATATTTCATCATTTTGTAGTTAAATCCATCATTAAAAAATCGAATTTGGGGTTAAAACTTGAAGAATTTGGTTAAAACTTCTTAGACCAAACTATTGGGTTTTGAGTGAGCAAATGACCTCCGATTTGAGAGATTTTAATATGGTTAGACTTGTGGGAGTATGAGGGTTCTGAAAATATGAAAATTATTCGATTCCGCGACGTTGGCTTGAGGGGCATTTTGGTCATTTTACCTATTTTCGCGCCCTAGCTTTAATTTTTATAGCGGAATCAGTTGTTTGCAATATTATTTACGATATGTAATTGAATTGAATAGATTTGGACTATTTGGAGTCGGATACTCGTGGCAAAGGCGTGGTTTCTATTGATATTGAGCCGGTTTGAGGTAAGTGGCTTGTCTAACCTTTTGTGGGGGACCTTACCCCTTAGGATTTTACTTGATATTTGAGTGCCTTGTACGTGAGGTGACGAGCGCGTACTTGAGCCGATTGATGAAATCCCATTTTTATTTAAGCTATGGAAATTTAGTTCTTATTCTTATTTGCTTTATTCTATTTAAAGTTATGACTTGTGCTAGGTTAGTAAAAACATGTTTAGCTGATTTTATTGTCTAATTGCTTAAGTTTTTTTGACTGCGCTACGTGAAACATGCTAGGCTAGTCCTATCTGTTGTTTATTTTTTGTACTTCATTCCTTGGTTTGTTTCTGGATGTGGTTACGCATTTACATTGGGACTCCGGGTTCGATTCCCGATAGATCCCCCATTTGTTTATTTACTTTGGGATTGCGGATTCGATTCCCGATAGATCCCCTTGCACTTTTACTTTGGGACTGCGGGTTCGATTCCCGATAGATCCCCCTGCACTTTTACTTTGGGACTGCGGGTTCGATTCCCGATAGATCCCCCTGCACTTTTACTTTGGGACTGCGGGTTAGATTCCCGATAGATCCCCGTGCACTTTTACTTTGGGACTACGGGTTAGATTCCCGATAGATCCCCCCTACATATTGGTACATAAGTCGGACTACGGGACGGTATCCCGGGAGATCCACTGGACAGTTGAGGAAAGGGCTACAGGATGGTATTCTAGGAGAACCTCATTGGTATCATTGACATTGAACTGTGTTTACTCTGTGTTTACTCTGTCTTTGTAGTTGTTATTTCCTCGTTGACCTGCCTTATTTCACTACCATATTTATTATTTCTGTTAGATTTTCATACAGTTAATTATTATTATTATTATATTTTGTCTCAGTAAGGCCCTGACCTTCCTCGTCACTACCTAACCGAGGTTAGGCTTGGCACTTACTGAGTACCGTTGTGGTGTACTCATGCCCTTCCTGCGCATGTTTTTCATGTGCAGATTTTTCAGGTACCTCTACTCAGGCGCACTATCCTTGAGGCAAGGAGATACACGGAGACTTCGAGGTATATTTGCCGCGTCCGTAGACCAGGAGTCTCTATTCTGTTCCAGCTTTAGTATTTAGTTTATCCCTTTTCTCCCAGTTGTTTAGGTATTCTGGAGTTAGAGCAGTGTACTATGTTCCCTTTAGCCTGTGGTTCCCGTGAGTTTCCGGGTTTTGGGATTGAGTTGTAGACTTCCGCATCTCTTTTGATTTGTTTAGGCCTAGCGGCCTTATTTGCAGTTATTATTTAAATATGTTTAGCTTTAAAATATTTATGCTGCAAGTTAAGTTGCTAAATTTTCACATTGTTAGGCTTAGCTAGTCGTAGGAACTAGGTGCCATCATGACATGTTCATGGAGGGTGAACTGGGGTCGTGACAGGTAGTCATTTAGAAATCATTTGCATATCAAAGGACCTTCCATTAGAAATATATCATATTAACACCGATAGAATTACATTTCATTGACGGGGATACAACCTTGGTTTTCTTAATCACATCATTTACATTCTCATAACAAAATTAGTTATCTTCTTAATTCACAACTATACCCTTTCTCTTGTTACATTAATGGAATAGAATTACGACCTACATCAAGTGGCACACTACTCGATTAACCTTTTCACGCCTATTCCCTATCGGATTCGACCCCAACCTTGTTGGTTACTATATTTGATACCGACTACCTTACATTATTTAATTACAGTGTAATTTGAGCGTATCAAATTTTGGGGCCGTTGCCGGGGAATACGGTTTTGAAATTACTAATTAGTGTGTGCTTTACTTTACGTCTTCTTCTATTCCATCACACTTTGCTTGTTTTAATTGGTGTTGATAGGAAAACATGGTCGTATATGAGGAAGGAGAAAATCCTTTTGCTACATAGATGAGTACATTGAGGATACAAAAGCTATTATACCTCCGAGAGTTGATGCTGCCACTTTCAAGGTGGAACATGTTTAATGCTACTGCTAAAAGTGGAGGGGTTTTTCAGGAATTCCAATGATGATGAGCCGACCCAACATCTCAGAAACTTCTTGGGTGTGTGTGTGATGCACAAGCAGAACAACGTCTCAGATGATGCCCTAAGGTTGAGGGTGTTCAAGTACTTACTGACTGGAGAGGTGAGGAAATGGATTCAAAATCTACCACCAAACTCAATCCATTCTTGGTCTGAACTTGTCCGAGCATTCTTAGCTAAATTATTTCCGCAAAGCAAGAAATCTGAGCTCCGGGATAAAATTTTCTTTTTCAAGCAACTACCGGGAGAACATCTACATGAGTCGTGGGATTGGTTCAAGTTATATTTGGTGAGGTCGCCTAATCATCGTTTCCCGGATTCTATCTTGTTGGAGAAATTCTACATGGGTTTAGATGCTATGAACCAATCTATAGCCAAGAATGCAGCTGATCGATCTTTTATGGATAAGACATTTGCAAGGATCACACAAATTCTTGACAAAATGGCAGTATATAACCAAACTTGGAACTCAGAGGACATTATAGGTGGAATTGTATATAGTACTCCTTCCCTCACCAACATGATTAAGGAGAACCAAGAAAGATCAAGTAATTGCAGGGCTTGCCACCAATGTCAATGTGTTGACAAAGATGTTCACTGAAAGCCAAACAGAAAAGGTAAATGTGGTGGAAGATGTTCAACCCACATCAAATGAAGATTACGAGGAAGCAAACTATGTCAACAACTCTCAAGGAGGATATAAAAGGCAATAATACCATGTTCAAGGATAAAAAAATCAATGGAGGCCTAACCCACAAGGGCAAGGCAACCAACAATGGCGAAATGCCCAAGGTAGCTCAAATTAAGGAAATGGGAATAACAACGACAACAACTTCTCAAATCGGACTTTATGTTCCACCAAAGGGGAAATATTCAAATAAAGGTTCCTCAAGTGATTCCAAGTTGGAAAACATACTTGAACGGGTATTGCAAAATCAAGAAAGGTCCGAAACTTCAATGAGGAATATGACCGAGCTTGTCGGCTCTCATACCACATCCATTCAAACGTTGGAGATGCAAATGAGAGATCCCTCGAGGGAACAAAATCCAAAGCAAAAGGGGACACTCCTAAAAGACACAATTGCGAACCCAAAGGGTAATGGGAGTGGTCCATGGCAATTACTAATCTGAGTGGGAGGTACTTCAAGGAGAAAGTGAACAAGTGGTTGAAGTGGAAGAGTCCGAACAAGAAGTTGAGGCACAAGTTGAAGCACCAATTTTTGTTGAAGCTAAAAAGGTCCCGGAAGAGTTCGAAGTTCAAGAAGTGAATCGGAAAGAGGTTAAGGAAAAGGTAAAATAGATGCCAAAAACTCTACCACCTATTTCTAGACCTCCTCCTCCTTTCCCTCAAATACTTTCTAAGAGGGTTGATGATAGCAAACTCGAAAAGTTCTATGACATTCTCAAGCAATTATTGTGAGCACGTGATTTTTGCCCTATATATGAGTTATTCCCATAAAATTCAAACAAAAGATTTTTCCTTATTTTACAATTTTTGTGAATTTCGTGTTGATTGTTTGTATGATTATTTGTACATGTTAAGTCATATAAAAAAAATATGTTGCATTAGCATTTAGAATTTAATTCTATATTTTTAGGGTTAATTAGCAAGTTAGTTGTTTCACAAAAAATGAGAAAATCACAAAAATAGTTTAGTTGCATGGTTAATTGTTAATTGATTGCATTTTATTTTTAGGAGTTAAATAGTTCAAATTCGAATTATGTTAGGTATTGGTTTTACATTTTTATAAAATCAGCAAAAATATATAAAAAATATATACAAAATGAAAGCAATAAATAAAATGAGATAAAAAGAAAAACCAAATAAAAAAGAGAACAATTAAACGAATTTGGGCTGATATAACTTAGACCAAACCAGTTTCCTTCCACCCACGTCTAGGCCCAAGCCCCAGTCTTGACCCAGTCCGCTCCTATGGCCATACGACGTCGTTCCGTTGATCAATCATATCCCTTGGATCTTAATCAAACGGACGACGTTGTCCTATGAGTATTCCTATCAGACTCCCCCCTTCCTTGATTTTATTTGTTCAAACCTTAGACCCCCTGTAACGCCAGTAATGACTACCGCCCACCGCCACCGCCACCGCCTCCCACCTCATCGCCAGCGGCCGGCGTCTAGCGACCTTCAAACTTACACCAGAGCATCGCCTCCTTCCTCTCATGACTGGAAATTCTCAGGATCCTCCTGGAAAATGGAACTTAGTTTAAATGTCAAAACAATCATGAGAAACATAACTTGGCATAAAAAGGAATATAAGTTCGTTCCAAAGTTTGCATGTTTAAGATAGGTTTCAATTAAGAGTTTTCAGGACCCTCCTGGATAATGGGACGTAGTTTTAGGGTCAACTTAAATAACAAGATATAGTGGAAGTTGTAATAGGAGTTTTCAGGACCCTCCTGGATAATGGGACGTGGTTTTAAAGTCAGTCTAGATAACAAGATGTGGTGGAAGTGGTACTTGCAATAGATAAAGTTTAAGTTAAAATAGCCTTTTAATTAGAAGTTGTCAGGACCCTCCTGGATAATGAGGAGTAGTTTAAGACCTTTTGATAACAAATGTAGTTGGAGTAATACCTTTAGAAGAGATAATTTAGGTTTGTAGTTGTTAGGAGTTGTCAGAACCCTCCTCAAAAATGGGATTTAGTTTGAATTTCAAAACAATCATGAGAAACGTAGTCTAGCATAAACGTACACCAAAGGAATATAAGTTCATTCTAAAGTTTGCAATAGGTTTCAATTAAGAGTTTTCAGGACCCTCTTGGATAATGGGGCGTAGTTTTAAGGTCAGTGTAAATAACAAGATATAGTGGAAGTCGTAATAGAAGTTGTCAGGACCCTCCTGGATAATGGGACGTAGTTTTAAGATCAGTCTAGATCACAAGATAGAGTGGAAGTTAGGACCTTCCTGGATAATGGGAATAGTTTAAGATCTTTGATAACAAATACAATGGAAGAAGAGATAGTTTAGGTTCGTAATTGTTAGGAATTGTCAGGACCTCCCTGTATAATAGGAATTAGCCTTTAGATTCCCATAATAGTTGGTAAAATAATTTTGCTTAATACTCACCCATGTACCCAGCCATCATACTGGGGCAGAAAATTTTCTTTGTTTGTCTATTTTTGTCGCAATCAGGAGCCCACCTGGAGAACAAGGGAATACTTTCTCAAAGCAATCGCAAGCAGGAGCACACCTGAAGAACAAGGGAATACATTTTCAAGCATCGCAAGCAGGAGCCTACCTGGAGAACAAGGGAAAACATTTTTAAGCATTGCAAGCAGGAGCCCACCTGAAGAACAAGGGAATATCTTTTCAAACGCAGCAAGCAGGAGCCCACCTGAAAAACAAGGGAATATCTTTTAAAATTCAACAAGCAGGAGCCCACCTGAAGAACAAAGGGAATATCTTTTCAAACGCAGCAAGCAGGAGCCCACCTTGAGAACAAATGGAATATCTTTTCTAATACAACAAGCAGACACCCACCTGGAAAACAAGGGAAGTATAATCCAAATTCCAACTTTAGTTTTAATATCTGATAACATGATATGCCCAGTCACCATACTGGGGCAGAAAATTTTCTTTGTTTGTCTATTTTTGTCGCAATCAAGAGCCCACCTGGAGAACAAGGGAATACTTTCTCAAAGCAATCGCAAGCAGGAACCCACCTGGAGAACAAGGGAATACATTTTCAAGCATCGCAAGAAGGAGCCCACCTGGAGAACAAGGGAATACATTTTTAAGCATTGCAAGTAGGAGCCCACCTGAAGAACAAGGGAATATCTTTTCAAACGCAGCAAGTAGGAGCCCACCTGAAGAACAAGGGAATACCTTTTCAAGCATTCACAAGCAGGAGTCCACCTGAATAATGGACACATCATGGTAGCAACATCGAAAGGATTGGCAAAACATCGCCAAGGCAACAGCCAGAATTCCATTAGAAGAACATAAGATGCAAGTTCAAGACAACACAAGAGCAAGTTTGAAGGCATAGATAGGATTTCTTTTAACTCATAGAGCATAGCTTAGGATAGCTTCTTTTTATCTTGACATGGTGTAATGAGGAGGTCAGCGAGCAGTAACAGCAGCAACAACAGTGAAATCACAGCTCCTGGTAGTCCCAGCTACCAAACATTCCCGAACTACACTGTCCTGATTCCTGTTTAGCCCAGGATATGTAGGCAACCTCTGAAGCAGGGTGCGGTCAAAACTTTTCAAAATGTTTCACAA
>MU769396.1:0-33865 GCA_026770625.1 Nicotiana glauca
TCAACTATATCAATATTAATATCATAATTCTTCAAATTTTCCACAGAATTCACATATTTTAACATAAAAATTTTCCTGCTTCGCGCCCGGACTGCGCACGCAAATCGAAGCAACTAAAAATGAGGTTTTCAAGGCCTCGAAAGCGCGAAAAAAGGAAGAAATACGGTGATGACCCTTTGGGTCGTCATATTATTGCATCAGCTGACCTCTTCTCCTACATTTTTATTCAAATTCCAGGTACACTTCGAGACTTTGATGTATCTCCTATTGAAGTGAAAATGAAAATGGAGTGTTCAACCACTTGTCTTCTGAGAAATCTATGCTTGAGTTGTCATAGGAAAAGAGATTATGTATGATTTATACTTGTCTAGGATTACATTTGATTCGTATATATATTGTATAACTTGGACTGTGACTGTTGAATTTTGGATCCAAGTTTGTTTCCTCTAAATCAGTAGCTTCAATGTATAGTGTGGAATTTCTATGATGGTTGTAGCTTAAAATCGAAAACTGAGTAAGAACTAATGCATAGATCCGAAACTGTGTTTAATTTGGACTGATTAGGACAGTTTACATTCTTAAGTTTGTTTCACTTGATGATAGATGCAATATTAAATCATTCAATATCGTTCAGTGGTGTTTCCGCTTAGTTTAGCTGATTTTGCTTTCAATGAAACACTTGAATGCTCCTTCTCTGTTATGGCGTAAATAAAGTCATCATGAATTAATATTAGAATCAGTGTAACGAAACTGAAGGTCGTTATTTTGGTTCAACGTCATTCAAATTAGTAATTACATTTGCACCAGCTCCTGGTAGAACCGATTGTTCAATGAAAGCATCATGTTGATCACCTCGTCTGCTAGCTCTTTGATCCAAACTTGTATAAAACTGATTTGCTAGGTCTTTGCTTATTTGTGTTATTTTGGAGATCCAGTTGTGGAAAATTAAAATTTCCACTGAATTGGGTATCGAATTGGACGTCCGCCCAGATTTTCGTTGGGCCAATCATAAGCCCAAAAATGAAAGCATTTTCCTACTGGTCCAGTCTTCTACTCATGCCGCCAAGGCTGATTCAGCCCCCTTTTGCATGGGTTGGCCCTGAAGCCCACTCCCTAAAGCAATTCTTGGGCTGTCCCCACTGAGTATCCGTTTATCAATGTTAATTAGGACTTTTACTTTTATTATTAAATACAAATACAAATAAAAAATTATAGTTGCTTTTAGGTTTGCCCTTTAATTAATAAATGAGACGAGCCTCGTCAAATAAAACGCATAATTGCGGGGCCCTCGATAAATATTTATATTAAAATAATTAGAATTCGGGATGGGCCGTTTAGCGAATTTCACGGCCCTCCCCAAAGATAATAACGCGCTAGTCTCTTTAGGCGCGTATTTTAATAAATTTACCTTCTTAAACTCGGGTGCACATTTATGTGACCCAAATCCAAATCTCAACGAAGTCGAAATGTGTCAAAAATCGCGGGTGCATTTATGTGACGCGATTCGAGACATGTTTTCACGACGTTGCAATTCTCTTAAAATAATAATAATAAAAATGGTTCAAAGTTAAAAACACATAGGTCAAAACATGTACTAAAATCAAATAATTAAGCCGAATATAACAGTTGAGCGACCGTGCTAGAACCACGGAACTCGGGAATGCCTAACACCTTCTCCCGGGTTAACAGAATTCCTTACCCGGATTTCTGGTTCGCAGACTGTTGAACAGAGTCAATCTTTTCCTCGATTCGGGATTCAACCGGTGACTTGGGACATCATAAATCTCTCAAGTGGCGACTCTGAATTCTTTAAATAAATCCCGTTTCGATTGTCACTTCAAGTTGGAAATAACTCCCTTTATTATACCCTTTTACGGGGTGTAGTAGGAAAAAGGAGGTGTGACAGCTCTGGCGACTCTGCTGGGGACACAAACCCAAAACTTCGGTTCAGGGTTTAAGACTTCGAGCTTAGAATAATTGTTATGTTTGGCTTTATCTGATTTTCCTACATGTTTTCCTGCTAAATGTTTTACCGCTTTGTATAAACTCATATTGGATGGTTTCCCCATTCAATGTGGGACAATTCACTTTTCAAGACTTTAATGAATTTGAATTTTTCATTTCCCTTCAAAAGTCATCTCCTCCATTTCCCTTTCATTCCACTTGATTAAACACAAAAAATATCTTTAAACTCCAACAAAATCACAGATTCGTACTATGTGTAATACTCCTTAAAATGGCTGGTTATGTTGGACATGAAATCAAAATATATAAGACATCAAATACAATTTATTTATTCATTTACTTTAATTAATTCATGCGCATGATTTGCTGTTGGAGTGTGTAAAAGGATGTGCAACGAGAAGGTGTGAAAAGAAATTCCGTACAAGTTTAGGGGACAAAGCATGTATTAAGCCATTAATTAAGCTGCGTTGTTTGTCCTGTCTAAGCTAAGGTTTGAGTGTGAATTAGTTGTATTTATACCCAAAAAATTGTGCAACATCTGAAAATGGCTGGTTAGACAGAGAAGGGAAGAAGTGTCTGCAAAATATTTCCACAAAAGCCACAATAAGAACAAAATGAGTTTGCATGCGTTCTACGACTTTAAATTGAAAGCACAAGAATCCAGAATAGCCTTTGTTCAGACTGATACGTATTGATTCAAGATTTTTAGGAAATATTTTCTTTGTTTGGTATTTTTTTTTGGTCAACTTAGGAAAGTAAGTTTACCAGTGGTAGGACCAAATTATAAAGGGTCTTCTAAGTTGGCACTATTTTTTAAGTATTATATATAGGACGAAAAGCAAATGGTGATTTGGTGACTAAGATAAGACTTTTGGTTGGTTTTTAAATAATATTCATTTGGGGAGTTCTTGGAGTAAGTTTTACTTCAAAATACTAAAATGTCACAACTTCACTACGTCAAAGTGTTAGAAAACAGATAGATTTTCTCCCAAGATCTATTGAGACTAATGGAGTTAGGTAGACGAAAGAAAGAAAATGGCCGCATGTTTTCCTTCACAAATGATTTCGAGTCAACCGTGAGATTCAGTTCATGTATTGGGGAGAATCAAGCTAATATTTCATTTTAATTATATATAGATATGTCAAGATACGTGGATTAATAAAAGCATGACAACTGACAGAGAATATTTAAAGAGTTGTGAGACTTAACAGGTACGTGCAAGAATACCAGAAGATAAGAATGACAGTTTCTCTTGATAAATTGAAGAGACATCGGATGAATGAACCTAGTTAACAAAAAATACACATACGTATTATCTACAATTAGTGAGCATCAATGAGAGGAAGCATTATAGAATATTCATGAAATAGCTACGATTTGTTAATTATAACGTTACATTAATGTCATTAATTGTTCATAATGGCTCTATTATGAGGAGAAAGAAATGTAGTACTTAGAAAAAATTATAAAATGAGAGAGATAACATTTGCATTGGACACAATAATTATTAATGAAATATACTTATTTACATTGCATAAAATCTGTTTACTCTGTTATTCTCCCAATCTCTATTTTTCTTTTCTTGTTACTCAATCATTTCTTTATTGATTATTACTAATCCGAGTTCTTCTAAAAATTACGCTTTCACCGAAATTTCTATTTTCTGGATAAACAGTTCAGTCTTCATTTCTACTGATCCGATAGATCGTTTTGACTTTTAGCTTTGTGTTTCATTATTTGACACCTTGAATAATTTCATTTTATGACTTATGACTTGTGTGCATAACTTGTTTAGACATTCTTGATAATCTTCGATGTTTAAAAAAAAGAGAGAGAACTTTGTTCAAGTAAGGATATATATAATGCTATTGTAATACTAATTAACACCTCTTTTTTCATCTTTAACAAGTAATATGCTAATAATCTATCTATATATTATTAAAAGCCAAAGAAAAAGGAAACATATTAATACAAGTGTTAGTCTGGATAAAAGCCACATGACATAATTAGTTAATAACAAAAAAATTATTTATTAAAAATTAACAAAGAATTTAACTACTCAAATATCGTTGAGGGTTGGGTATATCGTATTGACAAATAAAATGACAATTAAAATTTATTAAAGCAATACGTTCTAATAGTATCAAACAAAAATGATTATAATTTAATTTTTTCTTTTTAATATTGACCGCGCATCGCGCGGGTACGACTACTAGTAGATTTGAATGGGTAATTTTTTTTTATCTATTTTTCGTTTTTTAAAATATCTAATTATAATATATATATATTTATTAATTCAAAAAGAGTAACTAATTAATTCAAAATTTTAAAAAGTTTTTTAGTTAAAAGGTAATTTTTTTTGTCTAACAATTTGTGATTATGCCACTTGTCTTAATAATATGCTCTTGCCTCTCCTTTTATTATATATAAATTTTTTAATATTGCTAATTATAATATATTTATATTAAAAGAGTAACTAATTAATTCAAAATTTAAAAAAAAAATTCAGTTGAAAGGTAGTTTTTTTTTTCTTAACAATAACACTTGATTTTTTGTGATTATGCCACTTGTCTTAATAATATGTTTTTGCCTCTCCTTTTATTATATATAGATTTGTCGCTCTATCATATTACATAGTTGAAAAGTCTTAAGGGAAATGATATTTAAAGCTTATGGTGTGAATATTAGCTGTGGATAGATGGGCTGGCAGAGAATTGGGTGTAAATAAGGCGGGAACCGCAAAAAAGCAGAGAGAGTGGGTCATGGCACTATGGCAGTAGGAAAAATGGAGGGAAACTTTTCTTATTATTTTTGTGGAATAGAATATTTTAGTTTTTACATCATTTAATTAACTTTGAAAATGTTGAGACTCATTTGAATTTTGAAGTCATTTTTAAAATTTGAATGACCCCAATTGAAGTGCGAATCCAAGATTTTAGATCTAGAGGTTAATTATTTGAACAACAAAAATAATTTGTGTTTGGTGCGTGTACAACATGTTAGTTTATCATGTCGAATGGCAAACTTAAACAAAAATACAAATAATGAAGGATCCGTTTGGCCATAGATTTGCCAAAATAAATTTGGGTTTTATTTGGTAAATCATGTTTGACCATAAATTTTGCTTATATTTTGGTTGAATCCCAAAACCAGCTCAATAGCTAGTTTTGGGCCAAAATATTTACAAACACTAAGAATATATATTTTTTTTCCAAAATAAATTTGGGAAATACGTTTTGAAAACATATATCCAAACACATTTTCATCTTCAAACCAAACTTCATCCAAATAAGATTTTTCAAAATAAATTTGGGAATCTATGGCCAAACGGCTAAACAACCAGTAATATTTGTATTAGAGTAGGTTGTCTATATTACATCTTTTGGGGTGTAGCTTTTTTCCGAATCTTGTGTAATCGCGAAATTCTTTGTGCACCGGGCCACACAAATAAATAATTCAATGAAACAAATATTAGTACAAAGTATTTATTGATGTGATACAAATATCAAGTAGGAGCAAAATTTTCTTTATTTACCTCCCCGCCAAGAATATGTGACAACCAAATGCAAATCCCATATGCAAATTTTGAGTACGAAAATGATATTTTGAGTTGCAATTAAGGGAGGCTCTCAATCGTCCATATCTCTTTCTTTCGGCGCCAAAAGAATGCTCAACATTTCTATTACTATTTGGTATAAATGATATCTTTTCCCAAAAAAATAACACAAAGAAGAAAGCAAAGTATGAAAAAATAAAGTAATATTTGATGCTTTAGACTAGGGCAAAGGAAACATGGAAAGTCATTTTCCCACTCTCTTTCACTTTAGGTTGGATGAGAATGGAGCAAATTAAAGTACTTGCCCGGCATGCCGACCCATTTTGTTTCTACTATTAGGCAATAATTAATGTACTAATAATATCCACTGGATTAAGGAATAGAGATGTGCATTACTATAATGTAATGCACTAATAATATACCATTTCTTTTCGGCTTATAATGCTAAAACAAATTGTTATTACTACCCTCCAAAACAACCGTCAAACAGAAATACATTTCGACATTTGACATTAGAATGCGTCAAAATTAAAAGCAAAATATATCCTTAGTCCTGCAAAACAAAATGTCATAAATCAAATTCCAGTATCATGACTTCATACCATTTTGTTATTTTCATTTACAAAATTGATCGCCAGCCTAAAATTAGCCGATTTATAATGAATTTTCATTAAATTTGGTTGAAATATGCTCAACTAAGTAGACATTATATCAGCACCCGCATATGATGACAAATCGGCTAAGGATTCCATCATATCGTTATTTGGATATAAGGAAATCTAAAACGAAATGACATAATCAATGAAGATTGATCACGCCCAATTATGCTTTATAAAAAAAACACGCATACGTTGCAAATATAATCTGAGTATTTAGCCTAGAGTCAAACCCACAAGAAATTAATCTATCAATTACTCTTGTTAGACTTATTAAATTCTACGGAATCAACTTCCCAAACGTTTGAATAATAGTTGAGAATATTTTTACCAACTATGACAGACTGCAATTAAATAAGAAAGATTAACTATGATTACGTTGTAAACAATTAAGAGAAGGATCTAAGTTTATAACTTTCCTTATTGATGGAATCTCTTCCTGTTATGTTTCACGTAGATTCACCAAATAGTCTCTATCAATCAAGAGCACTCTTATTGCCGCAAATCTCTCCCGAGTAATCACGACAATTTACTAGATGCACTCTCCCAAGTTACGCTAGCTAGCTTTATTTATTACAGCTCACTTTAGATTGCACCCAAGGCTTCGTTATCCCTAATCCCGCCTTTAAGTGTTGTTTAACAATTACCTAAATATGCACTCTCTCCCGAGCTATGCACACTAAATAGGTACAACTAATTGATGATCCTATCAATTAACTACAACAAACACATAGTTGAACAAATAGAAATTAAACTGAGCAATCTATATTAACATAACAAGAAGTTCATTCTTCCATAGGTTCCATCAAAACCCTAAACTAGGAAATTAGCTACTCGTGACAAAACGAGATAAAACTACAAAATTATTCATAATGGGTAATTAAAGTAATAAAAATAAGATAGAAGAACTCTAATGTTTTGTTACTCTTCTCACACTTGTTCTTGCCTCCAAAGTAGTCTAAAACAGTTTTAAAACATGTCTTGGGCGAGCTTCTAAGGTTTATAAGGGTTTGGAACAAGTTTTTCCCGATTTACACTTTGGTCCCCAAATTTCTGGCACGTGAACAGCTCACTGCGGTCACGGCAAGACCGCGGCTCGACCACGGTGAACGCTGAACATTCTACCTCGAGTACTTGAGCTGTCGCGGTGGATTTCACTCAGTCTATTTTTTGCTTCTTTATGCTAGGTTACTTCTTGATTATACGTTTTCTTCATATTATTGACTCCAAAATACTCTGTAGTGCTTCCTCACTTAGATTATTCCATGTGAAGCAAAAGAACACCATTTAGAGCATTTTGTTGTCAATTCGCCTACAAAACAACAATAAAGCATGGCAATATTAAGGTGTAAATATCATCTATATAGCCTAATATCAACACCCCATAATTAAATCATTAATAGTCCTCTAGTAATCCACCACACTCTATCCAAGTTCCTCCCCTAATCTTTTCCCTTAACGTATTACACCTTGAACAATTTACCAAAGTTGCACCTAGTAGTAAACAACTTTTGCCAAAACAGTCGAATCTCTCGTACCACGCAACATTCGCACTTACTCACTACTCTATAGAAGAGTCAAGACTTACCTTTTCTTTGTAAATCAAGTGCCCTCATACAACAAAAGAGAGTAATTCCACACAATAAAATTTAAGAACACTTAAGAACTCAAGATAGAAAGAATTCACTCACTCTCAGAAATAATATTCATATGCCATAAAGATGCACCATAGACTTGCCCGTAGTGTAATACTCTACTAATCGATCCTATCCAGTCTAAGATCAATTAGGACTTCACTTGGTTGTAATGTAGGCTAAGGGAAGGATAGGATATATGTGGATATAGTGACTAGCCCTCCTAAGCAATCTTAATACATAACACATTAACATTCCATATCATTCTTATGCCAATCAGACATTTCCCACAATTCATATATAACATCTCATTCCTTTAGGTGCATTTGCATCGAGCTACCACTTATCAACCACTATATTTATTTACAAACACATTTTTCTCTTCTTTTTTTCGTGGTGCTTCTTCTTTTATTCTTCAAAACTCTGCACCTTTTCTCTATTTCAATTGTTCCACTAAAAAGCAAACCACCACCCCACACTTTTAATTTTGCATAATTTCAATACCATTCAAGTGCTTATGGGAGGAAAAAGGGTTCAAATAGAAGGCTATTCAAATAATTGGATAAGGTTCGCAATGTGGTTACCAAAGAAACACGCTTATAGGCTCAACAGGGTTAACTAAAATGTATTACATTCAAGTGGGTTTATGTGTTATATATCTGGCTTAACAAAGAAATGCCTATATCACTTATGAGACTTAATGAAGCTACTATTTTGCTTTGTAAACACACAGGGCAAGTTCTAGGCATCAAATGTAAAGCATAGAATGTAGTATAGCTCACACACACATGACACATGACTCACTCCGGATTGATTTATCAAGACATTCTCTTTTGAGTGTTCAAGTCGGCTACAAACATACAACTTTAAGGAACTTTAGCAAGAATCAACCATTGAGACTAGGCGTTACACTCTAGTGTCGATTGTGTTCATATGTACTAACACCACGGGATTCTCTTTCTATTTAAGCTCTTAGCCCATCGATGCTAACTAAAACTAAAAAAAACAAAATAAACAAAAACAACCTATACCTGGTTCAAGCTAAACCCTTCGAAAAGTATTGTGGCCCAAAGAAAAATCAATGGGGAGTAACTACACTACCTAAAAATAAAAAATCTTTTTTTGTCTTTTTTCTAAACTTACTTCCCTCAAGAAAATTGTCTAAAGGATCCGTCATCAGGAAGAGTCTCCATATTCCCTTTTTTTTTCTTCAACTTAGTCCCTCAAGAACCCCGCCGAAAGAGATCCGTCGTCGAGATAAGTCACTTACCTACTTTAACTTACCTAATGAAACTATTACTCAAAACACCAAAAATAATCAAAGGGAAATAACAAAAAAGAAAAAAACAAACAATCAAATTGTTACAAATATATACATACATTGAAGTATCCCCCACCCCACAATTAAAATATAGACATGTCCTCATGGCATAAAAATTAAAGAACAATGAGGTACAGGAACTTCCCTGAAAGATCACTCCTGATCGGAGACGATGTCTGGGTTCACATTGCAAGCACGACCCAGAGCTCTCAGCTAGCCTCAGAATTTCTTCTCTGATTTTACCTGTTGATCAGCCACCGTATCTACGTGGGCACCCTAATCAGTGACTGAGGTACGCAACGCATTCATCTCCTGCTCCAAAGCTATCAGGCGGTTAGTTCGGCGTGGTTGTGATAGGCCTACCTCTTCAACTCTCGTAGGTGGTGGGACTTCAGCTGCCTCAGCATCATCATCATCTGATTAATCAATATTTACTATCAGCTCCATTCCAATTCTAATTTTTCTTGCCAGGAACGGGGCTTTCAGTGGTAATTTCCCATCAACTCTAAGGTCTTCTGGGACTCTATCAAGACGACATAGCTTGGTGACTAGAGAAGGGAAGGAGAAGCCCTTGAGTAACTCAGGTGATCTAGTGAGCATCTCGTCATGGAGGAGCCTGGCCACACCAAAATCCCTGTGGGCCATGAAATAGTAGATTGATGACGCCCGTGGTAGATTGACATCGATCGTGTTGCTGGAGGGCAATTGCCGACCGTTGATAATGGTGAGCCAACACTTAGCCTCCCAAGTGAGAGACTGGGAGTTAAATGTAATCCTGGGCTTTATCCACATGTATTCTCTGTCTCGCATACAGATAGGCTCAAGAAGAGTTCCCCAAGGCACATGTTTGGCTAAAAGTACGATAATCATCAGATTCCCCCCTGAACACTGGCAGTCGGTACACCCTGTGGATGGTCTCGTTGGACGCGTTTACCTGGGTATTGCAAACAGTAACAACCCCATTCTCATATTTCGGGCAGTTAGCATGTAACTCCCTAACCATCTGAACATTGGCCTCCTCCGGTACCTCGAAGAAGATGTCCAGCTGACACCTCCTCAACTCATTGAAGATATTCAGTCATTCCACCTCTAAGGATTGTCGATCAATATGCACCTCTTATAGCAATTTCTTAGCTGTCTTTGCATTGCACGGTCCTCCGCTGGTTTGGAGACAAATAAACCTAGCGCGGTCAAATTGTGCCGTACTAGCTTGCCACTGCCTCTTGAGGAGCTGCCCGGACCACTAGTGGATGATCTGGTATTGCGTCTCTTCCTAAATGGAGTCATTGTACATGTCAAACAGAGAAACACCTATCAGTGAGAGTGTGAAATGTATGACCATGGGTGGGTATTCAGACCTCACCACAACCATGTCATATTAGACCTTATAACTCTATTGGGGCAATTTTCCAAACACCTTGTGGGCAAGACAATTTCTTCATACATATAGCCCATATGGATATATTAAAGCTCCTCCAAATCAAAGATTCTACTACACCATCACACCCCACAACACTTCATTCAACACCCACAACCATACACCTTGCCACCATACTATACATACAGCCCATTCACAAGTTATTACCCAAACGAAATTCAAAAGAAAAATAAGGAAAAGAACAAAAATCTACTAAAAATTACTACACAATTGCAAACATTAAGCTAGGATGGGGAAATTAGGATGTATGAAGAAGAAAAAGAGGAATGGGGAGTTAGGGTTGAGAGAGAGGGGGATTGATAATTAGAGGAGGGGGGTCGGGGTTTTCTTTTGTTTTACTGGGGGGGGGGTTGAATAAGGGTAAAATAGAAGAAGAAAAAGAAAGAAAAAGAAAAAAAAATAATAAAGAAAACGTACCTGGTGCCCACCGCGGTCGACCACGTCCTACCGCGCCCGCGGTAGGTTAAATAACCTGAGGCAGAATGTTAAGCTTTCACCGTGGTCCTACCGCGATTTCACCGTGGTCGCGGTGAGCTGCACAATGTCATCGCAGTTTTACTGTGGTTTCACCGCGGTCGCGGTGAGCTGCTCAATGTTAAGGCAGTGTCCTCGCCTTTCACTGCGGTCGCGGTGGTTTGCCCATTTTTATTTTTATTTTTTATAGTCATGGTTACATAATGAATGAAATAAAATAGTCGTGGGTTGCCTCCCATACAACGCCTGATTTAACGTTGCGTCAAGCGCATGTACAGTTCGCTCGACCTATGAGCTTTCGTCAGGTAGATCTCTGTCACTTCTTTTGGTTCACTTATACCTACATATAGCTTCAATCGCTGCCCATTGACTCTAAATGTGTGAGATTCTTTCTCCAAGGCAATCTCCACAGTCCCTGAAGGAAAACTTCGACCACCCGAAATGGACCAGACCATCATGATTTGAGCTTTCTCGAGAATAACCTTAATCTTGAGTTATAGAGCAATACTTTGTCCCGGGGGTTGAAATATCGCTCAACAATGTTCTAGTCATGCAACCTCTTGATTTTTTCCTTGTACAACCTTGTGCTCTCAAAAGCCAGATATCTGAACTTGTCGAGCTCATGCAATTCAGTGATTCTTGTTGTGCCCGCAGCCTCAATGTCTAGGTTCAGCTGTTTCAGTGCCCACCAAGCTTTGTGTTCAAGTTCCACTAGCAAGTGGCAGGCCCTCCCAAACACCAAATTATATGGTGACATACCAATTGGTGTTTTAAAAGCAGTTCTATAAGCCCAGAGTGTATCATCTAGCTTTTCGCCCTATCAGTTTTTGTGGCATTTACAATCTTGGTCAATACACTCTTTCTGTCTCTATTAGACACTTCCACCTTCCACTTGTCTGCGGAAGATACGGTGTTTCCACCTTGTGACGCACATCATACTTCGCTAGAAACTTCTCAAAGGCTCGATTACAGAAGTGGATGCCTTTGTCACTGATGATAGCTTTCGGTCTCCCAAAACGGGTGAATATGTTTTTCTTCAAAAAGCCCACCACTACTCTTGCATTATTAGTGGGAAATGTTGCAGCTTATACCCATTTGGACACATAATCTATAGCAACAAGTATGTACTTATTGCCAAAGGAGCTGACGAAGGGTCCCATGAAGCCAATTCCCCAAACATCAAACACTTTCACCTCTTGAATCGGGTTCATGGGTATCTCATGGAGACGGGAAATGTTCCCGATTCGCTGACATTCATTGCAGCCCTTCACCCATTGATGCGCATCTTTGAACACTGTTGGCCAAAAGAAACCGGACTCTAGCACTTTCGCAGTTGTCCTAACTCCTCCAAAATGCCCTCCATACGCTGATGCATGACATGCCTGCAAAACAGAAGATTGTTTTATCTTGAGGACGCACCTCCGGATCATATTGTCAACACAAATTTGAAACAGGTAAGTTTCATCCCAATAATACATGTTGCAGTCACGATAATACTTTTTCTTTTGTACTGATGAAAGATCATAAGGAAGTATGCCACATGCCAAGTAGTTTGCAAAGTCTGCATGCCAAGGCACTTCCTCAAGATTGGTCGCGAACAGTTGCTCGTCTAGAAAGGTTTCCAGAATGTCCTCAACCTCATTTGAATTTTCAGCTCCCTCAAGTCGTGATAGATGACCAGCGACTTGATTTTATGTGCCCTTACAGTCACGAATTTCGAGGTCAAATTCTTGCAATAGCAGCACCCAATGAATCAGGCGCGACTTAGACTCCTTCTTCTCAATCAAGTACCTGAGAGTTGCATGGTCAGTGTATACAATTACCTTAGAGACAATCTGGTATGATCTGAACTTGTCAAAAGCAAAAACCACAGCTAACATCTCCTTTTCACTCACGGTGTAGTTCAACTGGGCTCCACTCAGCGTTCTACTGGCATAGTAGATTGGATGCATTAGTTTGTCTTTCTGTTGTCCCAGTACTGCCCCCACTACGTAGTCACTGGCATCACACATGAGTTCAAATTGCTGCTCCTAGTCGGGGGTAACAATGATGGGTACTGTGACCAGCCTCTTTTTTAGCTCCTCGAATGCTACCCTGCAATTATCATAAAACAAGAAGGGGTGATCTTTTTCTAACAACTTACAAAGAAGGTTGGTAATTTTTGAAAAGTCTCTTATGAATCTCCGGTAAAAACTAAAAACCGGCATGCCCGATGAAGCTCTTGATTGCTTTGACTAAAGTTGGAGGTGGCAGCTTTGCTATCACGTCAACTTTAGCGTGATCCACCTCAATTCCTTTACTTGACACCTGGTGCCCCAAGACTTACCCTTTTGTACCATGAAATGGCACTTCTCCCAATTAAGAACCAGGTTAGTCTTAATACACCGTTTCAGTACACGGGTCAGATTGATAAGGCACTTATCGAATGAGTTCCCGACCACTGAGAAATCATCCATGAATACCTCCATTATGTTTTCTACCATGTCAGTGAATATGGCCATCATGCACCTTTGGAATATGGCGGGTGTATTGCATAGGCCAAAGGGCATTCACCGAAAAGCATAAATGCCATATGGGAAAGTGAAAGACGTCTTCTTTATGTCCTCTGGTGCAATAGAGATTTGATTGTACCCTGAGCACCCATCCAGAAAACAGAAGTGTGACCTCCCTGCCAATCTGTCTAGCATCTGATCGATGAAGGGGAGTGGGAAGTGGTCGTTTCGGGTGGCTAGATTTAACTTTCTGTAATCCATGCAAATTCTCCAGCCCGTGAAGGTTCTTGTTGAGATCAGTTCATTGTTATCGGTTTTTATTACCGTCATGCCACCCTTCTTAGGCATACATTGCACCGGGCTGACCTAGCTACTGTTAGAGATTAGGAAAATGATTCCTGCATCTAACCACTCTATAACTTCTTTCTTCACCACTTCCTTCATATTGGGGTTGATGTTCCCTGGAAGGTTTATGTCCCTATTCCATCAGAATTTTATGCATACAGTACGCGGGGTTGATTCCCTTAATGTCTGCCATGGTCCACCCAATGGCAGTCTTACACTCCTTGAGTACCTGCAAGAATTGTTGTGCCTGCACATCTAAGAAACTAGTTGAGATAATAACAGGTAATGTGGAGTCAAGTCCAAGGAACTCATACCTGAGATAGGCGGGCAATTGCTTCAATTCCAGCTTTGGTGGTTCTTCAATGGATGGCTTAGCTGAAGGAGTTTCTCTATTTTCTAAGTGTAAGGGCTCAAATTCAAGAGCTCTATCCCAGAACCCTCTGCCCTTTAATGCCAACACTCATTCTGCCAGTTCTTCTCCATTCAACTCGTCTAAATTCATCAGACATGCAGCAAGAGGGTCCTCAATAGTCAGCATCTCATCATCAGTTTCTACAATTATATCCACGGCATCAATAAGAGAGCAATTGACAAATTCACTCGGTCGCCTCATAGATTTTTGCACATTGAATGTTATTTCTTCATCGTTCAATCTCATCTTGAGCTCCCTAGTCTCACAATCAATGAGAGCTTTCCCAATGGCCAAGAACGGCCTTCCCAAATTTATGGGAATTTCTTCATCCACCTTGCAGTCTAAGATCACAAAATCTGCAAGGAACACAAATCTCCCTACCTGAATCAATACATCATCCAAGATACCAGAAGGTCTTTTTACAGTCCTGTCAGCCAGCTGCAACAACATTGAAGTGGGTCTAGCTCTTCCAATTCCCAGCCTCTTATAAATCGTCAGGGCATAAGATTTATGCTGGCCCCTAGATCACAAAGTGACTTAGAAAAAGCAAAATTACCAATGGTGCATGGAATTGTAAAGCTCCTTGTGTCAGATAGCTTCTCAACAATTGGTATAGTCACCATTGCACTACAGGTCTGAGTAAGAGTCACCGTGGTCAAGTCTTGGAAATTAAATTTTCGGGACATTAAGTCCTTCGTCATTTTTGCATACCCAGGCATCTATTTCAAAGCATCTATCAATGGAATATTTACTTGGATTTTTTTCAGCATCTCTAAGAATTTCTTGTATTGCTCTTTTTTTGGGTACTTGGCCAGCCTCTGAGGTAATGGTGCGGGAGGTCTCTTCTTCCCAATGATTTGGGATTGCTCTTTATTAGCTACCACCTCAACTACTTTTTCCTGGGTTGTCTCAGCTTCTTTCTCAATCTCAATTTGAATGTTCAGTTCTTCCTGGGCAGGCTGTACTGTCACCTCTGTTAGCTTCGTTGAATCATCCAGCTCAATGGGAACTGGTACAAGTGTCTCAGCCTGTCTGCTTTCTCGAGCTCTCTCTTGCTCCATATCTAAATCTCTACCATTTCGTAGACTCACTGACATCAGCTGCTTTGGGCCTTGATCTTTTGGATTTATTTGAGTGTCTGCAAGTAATGTCCCGTGAGGACGATTGTTTAGAGACATCGAAATCTGGCCCATCTGCACTTCAATATTCTTGATAGCTAAATCATGTGCATCTACTTTTTCACTAATTTTTGCATTAGACCCAATAACCTGTTGCATCGTTGCTTCGAGTCTAGCAAACCCATCTTCCTACCGTTCACCATGCTGTTGTTGAGGAGAATGATACCTCTGCTGCTGATTTTGATTATTGTATCCCTGTGGCCTTTGATAAGGCGCCATATTATTGGGAGGTCTCATTCCTCCTATGTTTCCGTTGTTGAATTATGGCTGCACTAGCCTGTATGCTGTTGCTGCTGCTGACCTCAATTTTGACTACCCTGTCTCTGGCCTCCATAGTTAGACATATAACTCTTGTCTTCAGGGTAGTGATGCTGATCACTTTCTGCATTCTACTGGTTACCAATTGGCTGACTAATGCAAGATGTGCATAAGCCCTTATTGGTAGTATCTACAATATGTACCTGCTGCTTCTGCCCTGATTTTTCCACCTTTTTAGTGAGTATACTCATCTGTGTCAATAACGTAGCCATGTTTTCAGCAAGAGTGTTGGATGGATCTAAAGGCACTGAGTGCACCACTGGAGTGATAGGTGCATTCCTGATTGTCAACCCTGAATTATGCGCCATCTTATCAAGCAGACTTTGGCTTTCTCTTCATGTTTTGCTCAAAAATTCTCCACCAGCTGAAGCATCAACATTACACTTTATGCCATCTGCCAAACCTATGTAGAACTATTGCCCCAACATCTGGTCTGGAATACTGTGGTGTGGACATATAACTAGAATACCCTTGAATCTTTCCCATGTTTCCTGCAATATCTCCATTGGTCTTTGTTTAAAACTCAAGATTTCATCAATTTGCTGAGCAGTCTTGTTGGGTGGATGAAACTTGTTCACAAATTGCTTGACTAACTCCTCCCAAGTTATTATCGAATTAATGGGGACGGATTTTAGCCACGTCTGAGCGGCTCATGTCACTGAAAATGGAAACAACAACTTAATTCTTCCTGAGTTACATTGGGCTGCCTTTGAGTTTCGCAGATAGACATAAAATTCTTCAAGTGCTGTTGAGGATCTTCGATTTGTGACCCCGAAAATAGTCCCTTGTTCTGCAACAGGTGCAACATATTGTTCGTGATTTGGAATTATTCAACCTGTATTTGTGGGGCTAAAATCGATGTTGCCAGATTTTCAGTTGTGGGTTGTGCCCAGTCATAGAGAGCAGCCTCAGGCACAAGAGGTGCCACTGGCGCTATAGGTGCAGGTGGGTTTTCTTCGTGATCTCCCATGCTCGGTTCGATTTGTTCAAGTGTTTGTTGCTGTTTACTTTTTCGGTTGGCCCGATTCAAGGCCTTAAACACTTTCTCGGGATAACATAAAGCTTCAAATACTTCACCAGTTCTCGTTCAGTTTCTAGGCATGCTCCCGTACAACCAAGTCAACAAACGTTAAAATTTCAATATATAGATTGGGTGTAGAGAAAACTGACTACACTAAGAATTTTTGTATTGCTTTCAATTGTAATTGATAACATACGTTAACTCCCTGACAACCGCGCCAAAATTTGATCACGCCCAACTATGCATCATAAAAAGGACACGCGGACGTTGCAAATATAATCTGAATATTTAGCCCAGAGTCGAACCCACAAGGAATTAATCTATCAATTACTCTTGTTAGACTTACTAAATTCTACAGAATCAACTTCCCAAATGTTTGAATAATAGTTGAGAATATTTTTACCAACTATGACAGACTGCAATTAAGTATGCAAGATTAACTATGATTACGTTGTAAACAATTAAGATAAGGATCTAAGGTTATAATTTTCCCTATTGATGGAATCCCTTCCGGTTATGTTTTACATAGATTCACCAAATAATCTCTATCAATCATGAGCACTCTTATTACCGTAAATCTCTCCCGAGTAATCACGATAATTTACTAGTTGCACTCTCCCGATTTACGCTAGCTAGCTTTATTTATTACAGCTCACTTTAGATTGCACCCAAGGCTTCGTTATCCCTAATTTCGCATTTAAACCCTTAGTTATTGATCCCTCATATACTTTAGGAGTGGTATTGTTCAACAGTTACCTAAATATGCACTCTCCCCCGAGCTATGCACACTAAATAGGCACAGCTAATTGAGGATCCTATCAATTAACTACAACAAACATATAGTTGAACAAATAGAGATTAAACTGGGCAATCTGTATTAACATAACAAGAAGTTCATCCTTCCATAGATTCCATCAAAATCCTAGACTAGGAAACTAGCTACTCATGACAACAAATGATAAAACTACAAATTATTCATAATGGGTAATTGAAATAATAAAAAGAAGATAGAAGAGCTCTAATGTTTTGTTACTCTTCTCACACTTGTTCTTGCCTCCAAAGTAGTCTAACAACAGCTTAAAAATATGTCTTGGGCGAGCTTCTAAGGTTTATAAGGGTTTTGGAACAAGTTTTTCCCGATTTACACTTTTGTCCCCAAATTTCTGGCACGTGAACAGTTTACCTCGGTCGCGCAAGACCGTGGCTCGACCGTGGTGAACGCTGAATATTCTGCCTCGAGTACTTGAGCTGTCGCGGTTCCACCGTAGTTGCGGTGGATTTCACTTAGTCCATTTTTTGCTTCTTTATGCTCGGGTACTTCTTGATTGTGCGTTTTCTTCACATTATTGACTCCAAAACACTCCGTAGTGCTTCCTCACTTAGATTATTCCCTGCGAAGCAAAAAAACTCCATTTAGAGCATTTTGTTATCAATGCGCCTATAAAACAACAATAAAGCATGACAATATTAAGGTGTAATTATCATCTATATAGCCTAATATCAAGCATGCACGTCAAACATATTTAAAATTGAGAATAAGATTGTTGTTGTTCCTATAGTAAAAATGTTGATAATCACGATTTGAAATTCTTTTACTCTTGTAGAAGTAGCAATAATTTTGTAATGCGAAAATAAATTTCTGAAAATGATGATGTACTGACTTGTAAATTGATATATGCATAGTAAAAGCATGAAAAGCAAATGCAAAGTGAGAAAACAAAGACGGCATAAAATATCCTCTTCATTAATTACACGAGTACTAGGTACAAGAATAGATTAATGTTGTTTAAACTCCTATTTTTTAGATACAGGAGTGACAAACGGGCGGGTCGGATCGGATATGGTTTTTGTTGAAAATAGATAATGAAAAAATTAATAGATTATCCGACCAGACCTATATTTAATACGGATAAAAAATGGGTTAACCAGCGGATAATATGGGTTCCATGACTAGGACTTGGCATATATCGGGTAAAACAAATAACCCAAACCGTTAATTATTTATTGGGTTATCGATATTGGGTTATTGGGTTAATGGTTCGATAACGGTTTAGACTTTTTTCACTATTGGGTTATCGGTTCGGATCTCGATTTTCTAATTTTGTTAATAGGTTAACCGATAACTCGATAAGAACTAATAAAATTACTGCTTTATCTTTAAGTATATACATATGTTAGGGTTTCACTTCATTTTTCCTATTTATGTGTCTGCTTATGTTTTTAGTTGTAAGAAGTTGTAATCTTGAAGGTAATAATGTTGTAATCAATTGTTTGTTTAGTGTTTCTTTGTGACTTTTCTTATGTGATTTGATGAATTCGGTGCTTTAAAAATCTTTTAGGATTAACTAGCAAATAAAATAAATTTAAGAACTTAACGTGCTTATGGGGTTTGATTAAGTTCAGTAGATTTTTGGTTAGAGGTAGGTTTGACTTTTCAGAAAAATAAATTCCAAGAGCTGATCCTTTCCTTTCTTTTTCGGGGTCTGAAATTGTTTCGGGTTTGTTTTAGATTTCAGTTCTTTTTTTTTTCTTAACTCCAATGAATTGTCTTTTTTTTTTTTTTGCTTTCTAGATTGAGTTATCTTATCGGGTAAACCGATAATCGAACCGATAATAATCGATAACCAATTAACCGATACCCGATAACCAATATCTTATCAGTTTGGTTATCGATTTATTAAATTTATAAACCGATAACCGATATGCTAAACCGATAATATTCATAACCGAACCGGACCGACCGATGTCCACCCCTATCCATGGCTTCTTGTTTATGATCACTTTTGAGAGAATTATTAGTCTCCCTAACTTGAGGAATCCCAATTTGAGACTTTACAAATATAAAAGTTAGACTCATTGGTTATTCATTGATATCCATTTTCTAAATGGATAATATGGTTCTTATGCATATTTAATCCATTTTTAAAAAGTTTATTATACAACCCATTTTTTAATAAATAATACGAGTGACTTACTATTTTCTTTGAACCATTTTATCATCCCATTTTATTCCGCAACTCAAGGATTGGATCAAAATCCGCAGAAAAATCAATTAAAGATTTATTTTTAAAATAAAAATAGCAGTATACGAACTATAGCACTCGGCACGTCTTTGTCCACAAATAGTATTGAAACAGCACGGGCTGCAAGGCTTTTCTTCCAACGTAGTACAGTTATTATTATACGTAGTACATTGTTGTCGCAAAAATAATACTAGTACTGTAGTAGAAGAAAAGTACTCGTATTAAAAAGATTGAAATTGTTTTTTTATTAGTCGGTTTAAAAAAGATTGACGTATTTTTATATTTCTTGAATATAAAATTTTTATAGTCACATAAATATTACTCCCGTTTCAATTTATATGAATCCATTTGACTGGGAGTTTAAGAAAAAAGAGAAGACTTTTGAATTTGTAGTATAAATGAAGCACATATATTTTGTGCGGCTATAAATCTTGCATAAAGTTAAATTATTTCCAAATAGGGAAAGAGGTTATTCTTTTTGACACGAACTAAAAAGGAAATAGGTTCACATAAATTGAAACGGAGGGAATATAACTTAAGATCATATATATCGAAAGTTTTTCTTATTTTATTAAATTTTATATCAAATTAAACTAAAACATATTTTTAAAACGGAAGAAGCATTAAATACAACTTATGTGCGCGCTATCCATGAAAAAATAAAAGTGAAGATAAGGCGGGAAATAAGCGCCGTCTAACGCCGGCTGTGTCGGATATATGAAAATGACGCGGGAAAACGACGGCCGTTAGTTGAAACGGCAAAATGATTTCACTTTTTTTATATATATATTTATTTTTATTTTTTTTTAAATTTAACTTTATGCTTTTTTCATTTAAATAAAAGCTCGGTAAAAGGATCACAGAAATGACAGCTTGGCAAGCTGTTGAACTCTTTACCTTTTCTTAAACAATTAACTTTGACTTTACATTTCTAGTAAAATTTCATCTAAATAAGAGGTACTAGAACTTTATGTTAATCTTATATTCTTATTAAAGAAATAAAAAGGTCAAATCGATGCATGTACTTATTTTTCTTATTTTTTTAATAATTACTTAAGGATTTATACTAAATCCATATGATCAGCGCAGTATAATTAAGATATCACAATTTAAATTGTAGTATCAGAAGTCCGAATCTCAATGGTTGTTTGTCAAGTGAGCCTCCTTATTCCTTGTTAATTATGTTGAGAAGATAGAGAAGAACGAAATCCACTTTTAAAAAAAATTGAAACCCATATGAACATTGTATGAGAACAAATGTGAAAAAAAAAATAAAAAAAATTCCAACTGTATATTGAATAAGCAGCAAATGATAGAGGTCTTAGTTGCCACAGTATGTGTGTTCACTCCTATGCTAGTAGGTAGTATTAGATTATGACTTCTCTTACAAGTAGACCACTTGTGATTTACTTTGGGAAACAACAAAAATCTGCAGTGATTGTTGGTACGTAGGTGTAGTTTATAAACAATGTGCGGCCAATTAAGACAAGAATTGACACCCAACTTGATGGATGGTCTTCCTAACCTTATTCACTTGGATGTTTTCATACGTAAAACAAAGCTAATCTTTAAATTTTTTGTTTCTCATCTTTGAAGTTGTTTTGACTTCTCGGGAAAGATTATGGTGAGATAGATAAGACTTTATTATTCTTAATTAGAAGTTTCGATTCGAAATGTGAGATATAATGTAAATTTGAATTTGTCGAGCACGAACATAGAGCGGAAAAGAATTTGTTTGGACTTAGGCCATTTCCAACCTTTACCCTATTTTTTGTCCCCAAAATGGAGATTTCCTTATTTTGGAGATAACTTACTCCAACCATTCCCTCATTTTTTTTATCTCTCTTCTATGTTATATTATTATCTTTCATTTCAATTTCATTTTTTAATTTTAATTAAACAAATTTCATCTTTTATTTTTATTAATTTATAATTTTCATAATTAAAATAATTTCATACAATTTTAAATAATATAATTTGTAAGCAATTATTATAGATTAACTAATAATTCAAATAAAATATTAATATGCACGAAAATTAATTTTACATTGAGCACGAAAATTAATTTTACGAAACTATGCACGAAAATTAATTTATCAAAATTATAAACCAAAGTTAAGATATAATATTAATATTATAAAACATTACATAAACATAATTAAGTGTATATAAAGAGATAAAATAAAAGATTAAATAATAAAATAATAATAAAAAAGTGATGAATAGTAATGGGAGAGATGAATAGTATATCCTTAAGGGAACGCTATTCATCCCCAATTTTGGGAACAAAAATAGGAAAGAGTTGGAATAAAATTTCTCAAAAATTATCCCCGTTACGGGAATGAGGCAAGATTAGAGATGCCCTTAGAGATCAAGTGGTGTCGCCGACAAACACACTTTTAAACCCCACATGCTTTAGGTCTATTTGACAAAAAGTTATTACTCCTAGTATATATGTTTAAGATGGTCTTTAGATAATCTATGATTTCCTTGGACTATTGCTTTGTTTGCGTATATAAATCTTTGATAATTTCGCCATACTATTGCAAAAATATACTAACAAATAGGTATACTCAAATGTTCATTTGTTACTGTTACTGGTGCAACTGATGATAAGAAAATTTAGAATATAAGTCAATGTAATAGTACTCTATCCATCCTAATTTATTTGATGGTGTCCATATTTTATGAGTCCAACGAATTATCACTTGATCGTAATTTTATTAGATATAGTTTAAATATTTTAAATTATTAATTATTATAATTTATAATATTTTTACTTACTTTTAAAATATGTAATTTTTATTTTAATAAACTTAAAGATTCTATATCTAAATATATGGTAAAAAAAATTAAAAATTTAGATCTCGAAAAGCAAAAAAAATATCACATGAATGGGAAAATATTTAGTGATAAAGGTTTCAATTGAATTACTAGCTAATATTTAACATAGATATGTATATAAGAAATAATTTTTTTTATCAAATATTAAGTTCTGAACTCAAAATTATGAAGTATTTTGGGATCATGATAACATAAAGTTAAACTCATTAAATTGAATCTTGGATTCGACTGACATTCATGGTTCTTTTGGGGCTACTCCTCTCTACGGAGTCGTATCGAAGATGCATGGGTGTGCCATTATCTTTACATAAATATATGATTTGACAATATAATTTTTTTATAACGATCTAAGTTGACAAGAAAACTCTAATTAATATTATTAGCATTATGTATGTTCTCAACGACTTTTCATACTTTAAAAACTATCTATAATAGCATCATTACTTATAATTTTAAATATCTTACGTTGTATATAGCAAGCTAAAAATCATAAAACATTCTTATCTATCCTATTATGTGGATCTTTTTATGTACTTTTACTTCCCCGTAGATATGTGATTCATTTTTCTTTCCGGTATTTCATTTATTGACAAGATGTAAACCATTTGAGAGATTAACCTTTTAATTTTATTTTTTTCATTTTCAACTAACACTTACAACCTACGTACTATTACCAGTGATAATCTCCAAGAGAAAAATATGGGATCACAAATCATATTTCATGAAACATTTAAGTGCAAGCATTCGCTTTTAAAAATAATTTAAGGCCGATTAATCAAGAAAGAAAGGAAAAAATAAAAAGCACTTTTAATTAAAATGTCTAACGATGCAAGCAAGGATTGTACCACTAACCTTGGGGGCAAAGGTGCACTCATTGATCACTAAGTCGAAGTGTTCACTTAAGTATGGGTTCACACATGCTTATTTAAATAAAATAAAAAATACAAGTGTTGTACATAGTCTAAGGCGGGGGCATGAGTTCACGTAAATTCACCCCTCCGATATAATCCGCCCTATCTCTCTATAATGCAAAATATGACCCACTCTAGTGTTTTTTTTTTTGGTAATTAGAATATTTCATTAATCACCAAGAACAATCATTACAAATAATACTCGACTTGCTAAATTCCTTACGTAGTTTTGTCTTTATAACTATTATATAAGCAGTACATAAATCAACATATTATTATCTAGCCTACTGGTCAATGAATTGTTGATTTGTTAATCACACAGTCCAATTGAGTGTAAACAGCTCTATGAAATGAAGAATTTTGAAAAACGGTTAGGCTAGATCAGGGTATCAACCGATGTGTTAGCTAAGAGAAGAGCAATTTAGGGAAGAAGAAGAAGAATGATATTTCATGAATGAGATCCAAATGTGTACAATGAAATCTTTATATGCAGCTAATTTGATGCATTCTCTTTCCCGCCCATGTAACTAACTTCTAACAACAACTAACTCACTAACTGCTTCTAACTGATTTTCGGAATCTTCCAACTAACTGCCACATCAGCTCACCTTAGCTAAGTATTTACAAAATGAAGCTAATTACATTTATTACTACTAAACATTACAATAATTGAAATGAAGATGTTGCATCTTGGTCCTCATTCCCTTTGTGCTCTGATGACCGCTCTAGTTAGTGTTTATCATTATATTATTTATCAAATAACTAATTTATGAATAGATAGTTATGTGTAAAATCTTTACACTATAATATGAACAAAGATTGAACCCTTTTGAATATATACCGGCAAAATGATGATCAACATGCATGTTGGTGATTAGAATCTCCTCAAATCAGTAAGGACACAGAATATTTATTATGCTTTATCCAGAATAGGTACTGATGATACAAAAATGATCTCTATGGATGAATGATACTTGCGTTTATATTTATTTGTTTTGAGAAATTATTGCAACTATTCAAAGTAAAGCTTCTGTTAGAATGGGATAAAACAATAGTATATCATAAATTTAAGCCAAGCTGATCTACAAATTAATAAAACAAGCAGAATCATATCCAAAACGTGGGAACATGTCACTTACAGCAAGTCTAAACACAACACGCAGTTACAGATTAACAAATAGATGCTGGATTTGGCAATTGGCACTGAAAATTCTTTATGATCTTTTTTTAGCATTATTTCTTAAAGTGATATAAAAAAATATAAATTTTAAATATGAGAAATTCAAACTTACATAAAAGTTACTATCTGTTTGATGATTTTTTGGTTGACTAGTTATTACTAAGTTACCCATCTTAATTTATATATACAAATTAGACCTGTATTCTATACAAGCAAGATCGAATAATTTATGAAGAATAACAGTTAAAATGCTGGTTTAAGAGGGAAAAAAATATAACATCGAAGTTTAAAATTCATGTAATCATAAAATGCGTTGTAGTTGTTGAAATGATATTAGGTAAATACTTTAGACCGTTTCAAATTCAAAATAGTAAAAGTGCCACATAGATAATTACCAATGAAATATTATTGCTGACGCGTGGTTTATATTCTACTAAAAATAATGAGGTCTTAGCCTAATTGTAATATCGAAATTATCAAAAGTTTGAATTCAAAATCTCACCAATAGTGTACAACTATTGCATTTTTTCCTTCAATCGTGTTAGTGCTACTGCTTTGTGATTAGTATCAGTAATCTAACTCTCAAATGTTGAATAAACTTGTAACGCTTTATTTTTTTATTTTGTAAAAAGAAAGAAATTCTCAGAGCCGCCATAAAATTTTGTCATTTTTTCGAAAATATTTTACTTTTTTCGAAATTAGTGTTTGATCATAAATTTTTAAATTTTACTTGAAAATAAATTTTAAAAACCCACAAAAAATTATTTTTAAAATTTTTTACTCATATCACTAACAAAAAATAAAAAATAACCTAAAATTATATTGTGTCCGAATACAATTTTTAATTTTCAAATACTACTATTTCACTTTAAAAAAAAGTTTGTTTACTTTTTTCGAAATTTTACCATTCTTATGTCCATTCTTATGTCCAAACGCCCACTCCACAGTGGGATTGGTGCATTAGTAATTCTTTGTTTTATTAGAGAGTATATCTCTGAAACACTGCAACAGAGAGATTTGCTGACCATGACCTTACAGACTTTCAGTGTACACTCAGGTCCCTGACTATATCTTTGTCTTGTGTTTTCATGCCCGCCAAATTCCATCTTAATTTTTCAAAAACTTATAAAATATAATTAAGGTGGCATTTGAATTTTGAACAATTTTTAGTGTAGTTTTGAACAATTTTTCTGAAGAAAATGTTTTCTATTTTTACCATGTGGCTGTGGCTATTAAAATTACAATGTGTAATTTATGTGTCAATTACATGCACTATAGTGAAAATATTCGAAAAAATTTATATCTATTCGCTCCTTAAAGATCAACATGAACGAGAATTTCATTAATCGAGTTGAAATATGTCAAATATGATAGGGAAGGGTAACGATGAATATTTTTTTGTTGTCAACTTATGATGGATGACAAAATTATGTCAATTAGATAGATAATTCAAAGGCACATTTGGGTCTTTTGTCATTTTCATTTCAATGAATAACATTGATATGCTCTACTTTTGTGCTAGTCGTACTTAGTTCACTACATCTGTATTGTTCTAATTCTAAAACTACCTCCATAATCCTCCTATGCGGTAAAAATAATTTATATCTATATCTATGTATTATAGTAAAAGCACGAATGCTTTTAGTGGAATATCGTTCGCTTTTTTTACCCTTCAAAAATTAAGTTCAAATTGAACAAAATTGTAATTTGGGTTACCTTCCAAACATTTTGGATACTACAATCAACTAAAATTTTCATTATTAATTTTACCTTATTGAACTAGGTAGAAAGTCGGGAAAATTTCAAAAATAGCCAAATTTACAAATGATCATTAAAAAATAGCCACAATTCAAAAGTAATCGAAATTTAGTCATTTTTCATGTAAAGATAAATTTGAACGAAAGCACTGTTCAAAATTTAAAAAATACTCTAGCATAATATATTGGAGTTCTAGTATAAGTATACTGGAACTTTAGTATATTATAATGGAGTTCCAACATAAGTATACTGGAACTCCAGCATATTATAATGGAGTTCCAGCATAAGCATACTGGAACTCCAGCATAATATACTAGAGTTTCAGTATAATATACCGGTCCAGTATAATATGCTGGAAGTTCATATACAGGTGCTCCAATCTCCAGTATATTACACTGGAACTTTTCGCGTGTTGAAATTCCAGCATAATATGCTGTAAGTTCTTTTACAGGTGCATCGATCTCCAGTATATTATGCTGAACTGATCCCTGTTTCAACAAAAAAGTAATTATTTTTCAATAATTTTGCAAATACAATTTTTGAATGATCAATCAGAAAATTAAATTGTCCGTGCTATTTCAATTAGAATGTCCTAATATGAAATATTCTCTTTTTTTATTGTTTGGCCCGTATAAAGTATCTAATGTACAGGTATTTAAAGTAAACTAATATTTGAACTATTTGAATGACGTTCCAATATAGACACGTTGATGATCTTAAGATTATGCTAAGTTAGTATATCATAGATAAATATAAATTTTCTAGAGTTAGGTTATAAACTATATAAATTAATTATAATTATAATTATAATTATAATTTAATTTATTCTTTAATATACATGACTTTAAAATCTATTACCTTACGTAAATTCTTTCCATATTTGAATTTTGTGCTATAACTAAATACAACGTTGAAATCAACTAATATTCTATTTTTTATGTCCTTCCCTATTTGAACTACTACCATCTACACAATTATTGTATTTATTTTTTATTTACGTCAGAAATTGTTAATAGTATCTTCATAATTTGAAAATAATTTTATGTTATCTAAAACTAAATGTTACATTAAAAAGTTGTAATTTTTTTTGAATATTTAAGATTTGAAAATCAACTAAAGGTTTGATTATGAAATTACTTTTCTAAAATTTAGGATTTCTTTTTGAACTTTTCTGATTTTTTCAATTTATTTTAAACATGTAAGGAATCGTTATGCAAGTTTTTGACTCAGGTCTTTGTTCTAAATGAAACAACCAAACCAATCAGTCTTATCCACGTTCCTAGTTATAATATAGATCTTTAAGAAAGAAAATCACAACACAATTTTGTCGCGGAAGCCAAATGCATATAGAGTGAATGAGTCACAACTACTATACGAAAAAATTATGGCAGCCACCAAATAATAAATAAGACAATAAAAGGAACACCAGAATTTACGAGGTTCGGCTAATTTTGCCTACTCCTCGGACACAACTAATATTTTATTCCACTCCAAAAATACAAGTAAAATAATACTAAAGAGAGAATACACAAATGCCTTAAGAAGATAAGAACGTAAATGATATGTGTGTTTAAATCCTAAATATTAGGCCTCCTTTTATAGGGAGAAACTCTCCCCAATTCAAGTCCTTCACCGATGTGGGACTAAGTTTTGCCAAACTTCAACAAATCTCCACCTTGGCAAAATTTCACATCTTTAATTTTCTTTCGGTAACAAATTTTAGTTGTGTCTTCATCTTCTATCTTCAGTGTTTAACAATGTTGATCAAATCCAAACAATGTTGAAACTTGACCGCAGTCACCACTTTTGTCAGCATATCAGCAGGATTCTCCGTAGTATGAATTTTCTTCACCGTGACTCCACCTTCTTCTATGATTTCTCGTACGAAATGATACCGAACATCAATTTGCTTCGTCCTTGCATGATAACCTTGGTTCTTCGCTAATTGAATAACACTTTGACTATCACAAAAAATTGTGATACCTTTTTGTTCAATACCAAGCTCCTTTAGCAACCCCTGAAGCCAAATTGCCTTATTCGCAGCCTCTGTAATAGCCATGTATTCTGCCTCTGTTGTAGACAAAACAACTGTTGACTGCGAAGTAGACTTCCAACTAACTGGTGTCTTTCCAAAAGTAAACACATAACCAGTAGTTGATCTTCGTTTGTCCAGATCACCCGCAAAATTTGAGTTACAATATCCAACTACAGACTGATTGCATTCCTGCTCAAAAATTAACCCGACATCTACAGTATTATGAATATACCGTAGAATCCACTTCACAGCTTGCCAATGCTCCTTTTCTGGATTATGCATATATCTGCTAATAACTCCAACAGCTTGTGAAATGTCAGGTCTCGTACAGACCATTGCATACATCAAGCTACCAATAACATTTGCGTATGGTACCTTTGACATATACTCTCGTTCAGCTTCATCCAATGGCGATATAGTAGTACTTAGCTAAAAACGGGGAGCAAGTGGAGTACTAACTGGCCTAGTCTTGTCATCTATGCCAAAACATTGTAGTACTCTCTTCAAATATTCTTTTTGAGATAAACAGAGTTTCTTTGAATGCATGTCTCTTATTATCTCCATGCCAAGAATTTTCTTTGCCTCACCCAAATCCTTCATCTCGAACTCCTTCTTCAATTGAATCTTCAACTTATCAATTTCTTCTGAATTCTTGGAAGCTATCAACATATCATCAACATATAGGAGAAGATATGTAAAGAAACCATCTTTAAGCTTGCGCAAATACACACAATTAGGGGTGTACATAGGTCGGGCTGATTCGGATTTTATAATTACCAAGCCAAACCAATTGTGTCGGGTTATTAAATCTAAACACCAAACCAAACCAATAAAACTCGGGTATTTCGCTCGGTTTTTCTCGAATTTTCTTAGGTTTTCAGGTTATTCGGGTTTTTTTGGATTTTTTTTCCCGATAAAATCTTCGTAGAACAAAACATATAAATTGTGCTCAAAATATTTTATCTTTAATCCTAGTAAGATACAACTACATAAAGTATTTTCCAAGAAAATAAGTACAAAATATGAGATATGTCATGGCATTATCCTAAAATATTCAACAATAAAGTCAATAAAATTATGTAATATGAATATTCCTAATTAAAAAGTCATAATAAAAATAAACATAATCTAAAAGTGCTAAATCATGCTAAAATAAGTAGACTAATAAGGGATTATTAATTACATGACTAAACGCTAAAGAAAAAATAAAAATAGGTTATGCATTTTTATCTAAATTATTGCAAAAAAATAAAATAAATATTCAATACATTCCCGTTCGTAGTATTGAATTGAATGTCTTTTGTTAGCTTTAGTATTGATTTGATTTTAGTATGGGCTTTTGTTAGCATTATTTAATTTAATAATGTTAATGGCTATAAAACTTATTTGAACATTTACAAGTTCTAAGTCCAACCTTGAAGTAATACCTTAATAGGTAATTATGAATCTTTTTAAGAAATATTTATAAATTACATCATAATAAGTACTCATATATTTATATATTAAATATATGTAAAATTTCTATATATATAATGTCGGGTTGGTTTGGTTTCGGTTTGACTTTCTTTAGTTAAAACCAAATCAAACCAATTATGGTCGGATTTTTTCTTCCAACACCAAACCAAATCATGGTCGGATTTTTTTTCTCGGTTTGACTCGGATTATCGGATTGATACGGTTTGTCGGTTTCCTTTGTACATCCCTACACACAATGATCGTATTTGCTTCTTTTGTACCCTTGCTGCAACATAAACTTGTCAAACCGCTTGTACCATTGTCTAGAAGATTGTTTTAATCCGTACAATGATTTTTCAAGTTTGTACACCATATTTTCCTTTCCAGCAACTTTGAATTCTTCTGGCTGAGTCATGTAGATTTCCTTCTCCAAGTTTCCATGTAAAAACGCAGTTTTTACATCCATCTGAACTAGTTTCAAATCCAATTGCGCTACCAAAACCAACATAATTCTAATGGAGGAATATTTTACAACTAGAGAAAACACTTCATTGTAATCAATTCCCTCCTTTTGAGCATATCTTTTGGCCACCAATATTTCTTTGTAGCGAACATCTACTTGGTTAGGAAATCCTTCCTTCTTTGCAAATACCCATTTGCACCCAATTGATTTTTTTCCCTTCGGGAGATTGGCCAATCTCCATGTATGATTCTGATGAAGGGACTGTATTTCATCATTCATGGCAATCCTCCACTTATCTTCTTCTGAACTTTGGACTGCGTCTTTATAAGTGGTAGGAATATCATCAGCTACAATTGAGGTTGCACAAGCAACCGTCTCTATAAGACGAATAGGTTTCGTTATTGTCCTTTTTGGGCTGCTGGTTGCTATTGATTCAAGTTGTTGTTGAGGTTCCTGAGTTGGAATCTCCTCTACTGGCTCTCCTTCCAGAGGATAATCTTCATTTGTTTCCTCATCTACTTCTTGTGTAGGAAAAATAAATTTTCCCTCAAACTCAACCTGCTTAGAAGCACCATCATCTTGTTGGGTATCTTCATTTGTTACCTTGTTTACCATAGCAGATTCATCGAAGGTAACATACCTTCTGAATATTACTTTCTTTGTCATGGGACACCATAAGCGGTATCCTTTGACTCCAGAAGTAATCCCCATAAAAATAGCCTTCTTTTCTCTTGGATCCAATTTCGACTCTTTTACATGATAGTATGCAGTTTATCCAAACACGTGCAAAGAGTTATAATCTATAGCAGGCTTTCCATAACATTTTTCAAATGGTGTTTTGCCATCAATAGCAGCAGATGGTAGACGATTAATGAGGTGGCATGCATATGTAATTGCTCAGCCCAAAATTCTTTGCCCAAGCTAGCATTGGATAACATATTCCGTACCTTCTCCAGCAAGGTTCGGTTCATACGTTCTACCACTCCATTCTGTTGTGGTGTATGTTTGACAGTGAAGTGTCGGACGATGCTATTATTTTCACAGACCTTATTGAAATGATAATTTTTGTATTCACCTCCATTGTCTGTGCGAATACACTTGATCCTGCCTGTTTGATTCTCCATCATCGTCCTCCACCTTGGCAAAATTCCCAATACTTCATCTTTGTTCTTCATTGTATACACCCATACTCTTCGGGAAAAATCATCAATAAAGGTTACAAAATAGTGCTTCCTACCCAATGAAGGTTTTTTGGAAGGACCCCAAATATTAGAGTGTACATAATCCATAATGCCTTTAGTATTATGGATTTCTGTACCAAATTTAACCCTTGTTTGTTTCCCTTTGACACAATGCTCGTAAAACTCCAAATTGCAAGTCTTTACTCCCTTTAACAATCCTTGATCTGATAGAGTTTTCAAGGATTTTCCTCCAGCATGTCCCAAGCGCATGTGCCATAGCCTGGATGCTTCTGCCTCTTTTTCGTCACTGGATGTTACTGTCGATGTCCCAATAACTGTACTACCGAGATAACTGTACATGTTATTGTTCTTCCGATTGGCCTTCATTACTACTAGTGCACCAGAGCATACTCTCATCACTTCATTTTTTGCAATGATTTTGAACCCTTTTGATTCTAGGGCTCCCATAGAGATGAGATTCTTCTTCAAATCTGGTACATATCGAACATCTGTTAATGTTCTGATCATTCCATCATGGTTCCTTAATCGTATTGAACCAATGCTATATGAGGTAAGAGGGTTGTTATCCGCTGTGTGGATGACTCCATATTCTCCTACTTGAAATTCCACAAACCAATCGCTGTTGGGACACATATGATAGCTATAAGCCGAGTCCATCAACCATATGTCTGATGATGTTGACGGCTCCGTTGTAACTAATGAGAAATCTGAATCATCACAATCAGCAACATTTGAATCCATAATGGCCTTTCCATTGTTATGTTTGACCTTATTCTTCAACTTCGGACAATCTTTCTTCCAGTGCCCCTTTTCTCGACAAAAGGCACATTTGTCTTTGCTGGTTTTAGATCTTGACTTAGATATTCCTTTCTTTGTTCTTGTTTGATTTTGAGGACGACCCCTCACAAATAGTGCTTCCGCCCTTCTGTTTTTCTCGCTTTCTTTGTTCATAGCTGTACAAAGCCGAACAAACTTCTCTTAGAGAAACTTCATCATTTCCATAGAGTAAAGTAGTTTCAAGGTGCTCGTACTCATCAGGAAGTGACGCCAACAACATCAAGGCCAAGTCACCATCATCATAAGTTGTATCCATATTTTGTAAATTTGTGACCAACTTATTGAAACTGGTGATATGCTCATTTATCGTGGTACCAGGAACATAGGTGAAGTGAAATAGTCTCTTCTTCGTGTATAATTTATTTTGACTATTTTTCTTCAAAAATTTATCCTCCAGTGCTTTCCATAATTTACTTGCAGAAGTTTCCTTTGTGTATGGATATTTCTGCTCTCTAGCAAGGTAGGATCGAATGGTACCGCAAGCAACATTGTTGATAATTCTTCAATCTTCTTCTCCAATAACATATGGTCTCTTTTATTCAATAGCAAGATCTAGCCCTTGTTGAAAAAATACATCTAGAACCCCGCCTTGTCACATCCCAAAATATCCTGACCCGTCAAATATTTCTACCGCAAATTTCGCATTTGACACAATTCTTGTCATAAGCGAAGTTGCCAATGATGACGTTTTGTTGACACTTGATGTAGATTCTTCTTATTTCTTGTCTCCCATCTTTGGTACTAATATTATTTAATAGCTGACGACACAAATCAAGATTATTTCCTTTCTGATGTGGAAGATCAAACTAAGCTGCAAACACAGAGCATACTCAGACAGAACCTTGACTCAGTTACCAAGATAAATCTTTTCTGATGTGGAAGATCAGACTGTGCTGGAACCACAGAGCATACTTAGACAGTACCTTGGCTCTGATACCAATTGTTGCAGAAGCCAAATATATATAGTGTGAATGAGTCACAACTACTATACCAAAAAATTATGGCAGCCACCAAATAATAAATAAGACAATTATCTTACTATACCTTTTTTATTTTTTATTTTTTTAAACCCAAGTCAGTAAGTTGTTTCCGAGAAATACGCAAAAGCAAGTAGTGGACCGTCTACTATCGGGACAGCCAGCCCAGTCGGCATCGGAGAATGCAAAGAAGGTGGTTAAAAGTCCCTGAGTGATGGTTAGGCCAAGCCCAAGAAAACCCTTCATATACCGTAAGATGCCTTTTACAACTCATATCGAATCGGTATTGATATACCGATTCGATCCGAGCTCTCTTATTGAGAATGCTCATTCAATGAGCATTCTCAATATTATGCCTTGAAGAGGACT
>MU769397.1:0-30417 GCA_026770625.1 Nicotiana glauca
TACCTTCTTAATACGGATGCACATTTATGTGATCCAAATCCAAGTCTCAACGAAGTCGAAATGTGTTAAAAGCCAAGAGCGTATTGGTACGGCGTGGTCAAAAAATACATTTTCACGACGTTGTAATTCTTTGAATAATAAAGCAGAATACTAAATGCACATAAAAATGGAACATATGAAATCAGATGAAAATAAATACAATAGTTGAGCGACCGTGCTAGAACCACGGAATTCGGGAGTGCCTAACACCTTCTCCCGGATTAACAGAATTCCTTATCCGGATTTCTAGTTCGCAGACTATAACAGAGTCAAAACTTTCCTCGGGTCGGGATTCATCCGGTGACTTGGGACACCATTATTCTTCCAAGTGGCGACTCTGAAACTAAATAAATAAATCTCGTTTCGACTGTCCTTAAATTGGAAAAACTCCTTCCTTTTATTATATCCCTTCCCGGGGTGTAGTAAATAGCTCGTAAAAAGGAGGTGTGATACCTGGTTCTTGAAAAACATTTTCTTTAAGCCCTTTTTGAAAAGAATTAATCCTCTTTTATCAGTCATGTACTACATCTACTAATTCTATGCTTATCATGCATGTCTACTGGCAACGGTATTGAAGTGAGTTAGACAGGGCCAGAAAACACTTTGAACTAATTATTTCTTAAGAATATGAGCCAGCTAGAGAGGAAAAAGGTTCTTAATTTGGCTTCAACAGTCCCAGCTTTACGCTATTTCTTTCAAATTGTTCCTTACTTAGTGCCTTGGTGAAAATATCTGCAATTTGATCTTCTGTGTTGCAGAACTTCATGCATATCAACCCTTTCTCCACATTATCTCTCAGAAAATGATGTCTCACATCAATATGTTTGGTCCTTTTATGTTGACCTGGATTCTTTGCCATGTTGAGTGCATTGGTGTTGTCACATAGGAGAGGCACACTCTCAGAGAGAACTCCAAAATTCTCCAGCTGCTGCTTGATCCACAGAAGCTGAGCACAGCAAGATGCTGCAGCTACGTATTCAAGTTCAGTTGTTGAAAGAGCCACTAAATTTTATTTCCTTGTCCCCCAAGAGATAAGACATGATCCTAAGAAGTGATCCATCCCAGAAGTGTTTTTTCTGTCCATAAGATAACCTGCGTAGTCTGCATCAGCATACCCAATCAGATTAAAACTGTCACTTGATGGATAATATAGCACCAGGTCCTACGTGCCTTTAAGATATCTCAGTATTCTTTTGACAGCCTTCAAGTGAGATTCCTTGGGATTTGATTGAAACCTCGCACAAAGCCCTATGCTGAAAACAATATCAGGTCAACTGGCAGTGAGATAGAGGAGAGACCCAATGATGCCTCTATACATTGTTTGATTCACAGGAGATCCAGCTTCATCCATGTCCAGTTGAGTGGCAGTTGTAATGGGAGTGTCTATCACTTTTGATGCTTTCATGTCAAACCTCTTCAAGAGTTCCCTGATGTATTTTTGCTGACAAATGGAAGTACCCTTTTGGGACTGCTTTACTTGAAGACCTAGGAAGAAGTTTAATTCCCCCATCATGCTCAATTCAAATTCGCTTCCCATAAGTTTTGCGAATTTTTCACACAGAGAGTCAGTTGTTTCTCAAAAATAATATCATCAACATAAACCTGAACAATGAGCAGGTTCCTTCCTTATTTCTTTAAGAAAAGAGTGTTGTCAATTTTTCCTCTCTTAAAGCCATTTTCTAAGAGAAATTTTGACAATCTTTCATACCACGCTCGAGGAGCTTGCTTTATCCCATACAGAGCTTTGTCCAATTTGAAGACATATTCAAGGTGCTCATGACATTCAAACCCAGGGGGTTGCTTCACATAGACTTCTTCCTTAAGCAGTCCATTCAAAAATGCACTTTTGACATCCATTTGGAACAAAGTGAATTCCATATGAGAAGAAAAGGCGATCAGAATTCTGATGGCTTCCATGCGAGCCACTGAAGCAAATGTTTCATCATAGTCAATCCCTTCCTCCTGATTGTAGCCTTGGACAACTAGCCCGGCCTTGTTCCTTATGGTAATTCCATGTTGATCGAGCTTGTTTCTGAATACCCAACTGGTTCCTATAATGGTTCTATCTAGGGGTCTAGGTACCAGGTGCCACACACTATTTCTCTCAAACAGATAAAGCTTATCTTGCATGGCTTTAATCCAATCTGCATCTTTTAAAGCTTTTTTGATGTTCTTGGGTTCTATCTGGGAGAGAAAAGCTGAGAAGGCAAGTGAATTTCTAGCTCTTGACCTGGTTTGAACTCCGGAATCTAGAGGAGTGATTATGTTGTATATAGGGTGAGAACTTTGATGTCTCCAGTTAGATGTTTGGGGTTCATTCTGAGAGGAAGAAGATATATTTGGCTGATTCTCTTCGATCCTTCTCTCAGATGCCAGTGGAGTTCCCTGAACTGCATCAACCACTCTTTCTTCAGCTTCAGTGATTGTAATGGAAGTGCTTGGTTTTGTTGATGATGAGGCGGTGTTATATTCACTTGGCTCCTTCACTTGACTCATCATGTCAGCCTTTCTATTTGTCATGTTAATGACTTCACCAGGAACAGGTAAGGGTTCTCCATCTTGATCTTCCTCAACACTCTTCTCAAACGATGGATGAGATTCATCAAAAATAACATGGACGCTTTCTTCAACACATTTAGTCCGCTTGTTATATATCTTGTAAGCCTTGCTTTGAGAAGAGTAGCCAATAAATATCCCTTCGTCACTTTTGGCATCGAACTTACCAAGTTGATCTTTTCCATTGTAGAGAACATAACATTTGCATCCAAATGTTCTTAGGTAAGTCGGCTTGGGTTTTCTTCCATTCAGCAATTCATACAAGGTCTTGTTCAGAATTGATCTGATCATATACCTGTTCACTAAGTAGCAGGCAGTGTTGACAGATTCAGCCCAGAAGTTCTTTGCAAGTCCACTGTCAATCAGCATTGTTCTTGCCGTTTCTTCCAAAGTTATGTTCTTTCTTTCTACTACTCTATTTTGATATGGAGTTCTGGGAGCTGAGAAGTTGTGAGTGATGCCGTTTTCATTGCAAAACTCATCAAATTCGACATTGTCAAATTCTGTCCCATGATCTGATCTAATGCATACAACTCTAGACTCCATCCGTACCTGGATTTTCTTCACAAAGGCCACAAATACTTCAATAGTTTCATCTTTTGTTCTGAGAAACAGAGTCCATGTGAATTTGGAATAGTCATCCACGATTACGAAAATGTATCTCTTTCCTCCTCTACTTTGCACCCTCATAGGTCCACACAAATCCATATGCAGGAGCTCAAGCGGCTTTGAGGTGCTCACATCTCTTTTTGACTTAAAGGAGGACTTTACATGTTTTTCTCTAGCACAGGCATCACAGACTTTTTGAGTTTTGAATTGTGACATAGGCAGACCCAGGTCCATCTGAATTAGTTTGTTCAGAAGGGAAAAGCTTGCATGGCTCGGTCTTTTGTGCCATAGTTCAGCATTATCGTCAACCGCCTTCATACAACTCAGATCACCACTCTGTAAATATTTGAAATCAGCGACATAGATGTTCTTGTATCCTTTGGCCACCAGAACTATTTCACTGGTCATAAGGTCAGTGACTGTACATATTTTGGACAAGAATTCCACTTTGTTTCCTTTATCGCAAATTTAAGAGACACTCAGGAGACTGTACTTAAGTCCATTGACATAGTACACATTTTCAATAGAGTGAGTGAGTGACTTTCCAACTTTTCCAACTCCAAGAATGTACCCCTTTTTGCCGTTGCCAAAGGATACACTCCTTCCCTGCAGGGCTTTTAGTAAAAGAAAGTCTGTGGTGTTCCCAGTCAAGTGTTTTGAACATCCACTATCCATGAACCATTGCTGACCGCTTCCCTTCACTGTTCCCTGCACAAACGATTCAGATTTAGTTTTAGGAACCCAAACAAGTTTGGGTTCCTTGTAGTAACCAAGAGGATGAATAAGATCTCTCTTAGTCCATGCAGGTAATGTGCGTTTTCTGTGAGTGGAACCTGGTCCCTCTTTTGTGGTCATAGTTTCAGCAGCCACTTTATCTTTTGGTACTGATTGATTCTTGGCATGGACACCTTCCTTGAAGTGCCCAGTGTTCCCACATTGGGTACGAGGTCAGTTATCAGATGTAGTGGCACTCTTACTGTGAGAGTTGTGAGGAGTTTTCTTCCTTGGGAACCCTGCTTCCCACCCTTTTTCACTATGATTAGTGAACAAGGCAGTGGTAGCTTCTATGGACCAGGTCCACTTTAGAGACCTTTCAAGATCATTCATTACTTTTTCTAGATTGGCTTGGAGGAGCTCGTTTTTCTCAATTTCAGCACATATCGTACATCTCAAGGTCTTAGCAGTAAGTTGTTAGATCATCAAAACATCAGGCAAGAGCATTTAAGATCTATCAATACATGTTCTTGGCATTTAAACCAGCAATTGATGGTTTTGTGCATTGCTAGGCAGTAATATCCATAGACGACACTCATGTCTATGGAAATTACAATATTAAGTTGTTGATCACTGTTGCAGTAAATGCTAATAGACTAATATTTCACCTAGCTTTTGCTATTTATGCCAATGAAATCCAAGAGACATGGATGCTATTTTTGAACCACTTGAAAGAGCACGTTGTCAAAAAATATTTAGGTATTTGTCTAATATCCGATCGTCATGGCGGTATTTTAAGTTCTGTACAACATTTGGCTAAATGGCAGGAACCGTATACATACCACCGTTACTGTGTAAGGCACCTGAAGGCCAATTTCTAGAAGAAATATCCCAACAAGGAGTTGCATGATTTAATGTGGATGGCTGCTACTAATCACCAGGAGTGCAAATTCAGGAGGCGCATGGAATCGGGCAGGAAGCCGAAAGAGCCTATCATTGAATGACGCGACATGAGCTTGACAAATGGACATTGCATGCGGATGGTGACAGACGATGAGGAACCCTGACTACAAATATATCTGAGTCTTTCAATGAGTTATTGAAGTTTGCACGTGGACTGCATATCACTGCCACGGTGCGAATTTCATTCAAACAGATGGCGGAGAGGTTAGTTGAAAGACATAGAGGTGTATCAAAAATGATGGAGAGTGGTGTTGAATTTATGCCAAACCCAATAAAAAGATTTGAGAAGTACAGGAGGCGAGCACATTGGCATTTATTTTTACAGTATTGCAACGAGCTAAATATTTTTGAAGTTTGCACCGCTATCCATCAAAATCAGAGGAATAATACATGCACCATAAATGAAGCCAGCATGTTGTGTTCTTGTGGGAAATGGTCCATCCACCACATGCCGTGGTCACATGCCATGAAGTGCTTTCAACATATAGGTTACGCGGCAACCCGGTACATTGATAAGCAATATAATATTGTTGCGTAATTAAACACATATAGTGGGCAGTTGCAGCCAGTGGGTGCTGGGCATTAATGACAGCCGTAACCATTTAAAATGGTGTGTAACAAAGACTATTTGCATAAGATATAAGTGCAAAAAAGAATGTGTATATGGAACCAAATAAATGTTGGTGATACAGTTTATGCGCGTAAATGTGGCATATGCTCGCAAACAGGACACGACCATCATAAATGTCCTTCAACTGGTTTGGGTAACAGTTGTAATCTAGCTCCTGGTGGAAGTTCATTTAATGTGCCCAACTATCAAGGATACACGTAGTATTTTGTTTCCTTAATTTAGTTGTAATAAGTGTATGTACTTGTTTATCTTGCAGAATGTATGAAATTATGTTTCCATTACTGTTAAATCTTTTTGATATTTCACATTAATACTTCAGTACAAGAATCTAACATAAACCCATTTTAAAAAAATAACCTTCAAAATAATCTTTTTGATATTTAACATTAATACACGTAGTGGCTTTTTAATAGATGTTGTAATGTCTATTCAAAAGGTCTTTGAAATACATATGACTTTGTTTAAGAAGATTTATTATACCCGAAATAATTATTATCTCACGAATCATAGCGCGGTTATATACCACATTACGTGTATTGTCTTGTCGACCTGAAAAAGCTGTCGTTCTGGAAAAGCTATCTTCTAGAAAAGCATTATTGTACCATAAAGAATCATTAGCACGCGAAGCATAGTATTGTACATACCACGTTATATGTGTTGTCTTGTCGACTTAAAAAAATTATCGTTCTGGAAAAGTTGTCTTTTGGAAAGAATTATTATACCGTAAAGAATCATTAGCACGCGAAGCATAGCGTGGTTACATACCACATTATGTGTATTTTCTTGTCGACCTAATAAAGTTGTCGTTCTGAAAAAGTTATCTTCTGGAAAGTTGTATTGTACCGTAAAGAATCTTTAGCAAGTATAGCGCGGTTACATACCATATTATGTGTTTTTTCTTTACTATAAATGACTAGCACATTTTAGCTTTTTTCTACGCTTAACCAAAATAAATAGCAAAATTTCATAATTTTTGTAGTTTTCTTGCACTAACAAATGTCTGGACGCAATGACGCACCAAGGTGCTATTGTGGCAAACATGTGATTATGAAGGCATGTTGGTCCAATGGTAATGTTGTGCGCACATGCTAGATATGTCTATACAGATTTGGAGGCAATGATGGAAATCATTGTATGTTTGAGGAATTGTATGATGAAACCATTAACTAGGAATACTACAAATCAATTTTGCAGTATGTTTGGAATATGAACACTAAATACCAACGCCAGATCTCTGAAATGCAACAACAAATTGCGACACTGCATGAGAAACTAAAAGAGGCGGAAGAGGATAAAATAAAATGGAAGAGAAATTTAAGTAGTTGGAGCAGAGAATAATGGGCGATAGTGACTAAACAAACACATATATGTATTGAGTGTGGTATTTTATCTTTATTTTTTCCGTCTCATGTATTTTCATTAGTTGCATCAAATTTAAATTACGTTAAGTTGCTATGTTTGTTTTGCCCAGTTTTACTATTAAAATAACAAAAAAAATGAGAAATAAAAATATAATGTGCATATAATGCTAAACCATAGATAAAGTTGCTATTATTTACTGATTTTCATATGTACATAAAATAAAATAAAAATTAATGTGCCCCACAAACTTTATACTTTAAAGCAGCCGCTGGCCTCAGGCGCATCCCATCCTGCCCGGCTACACCATCAGGATCATCCTTATCATGACGCCTCTTTATTGGAGGATGAGTTGCAACATGATCATTAGTAAGACTGGCAGCCTCGATAGAAGGGGCCATCGGTGCAGCTGTAACCTACAGAATAATGACATATTTTAGTATATAAAATATATAATAGTGATGTAGCGGTTGACCACATAAAAATAATTAAAATATATTACCATGGTCTCAGCGGGCTCTTGAATATAATCATCCATCTCAGGAATGTTAGTGTCGTACCTAGTGGCCTCCGCGACGGGCGAGAATGGTGGCTTCAAAAAAATATGCATTAGATATTTATGACTAATCAATGAGATAAATACAAAATATAAGTAATAGTAATACAAACTAACCAAATCCTGTGGAAGATACTCAGCATCCTTCGGTGGTGAGCCATAACTAAGTCGGCGCCCACTATCCACATCTCGTACCGGACGAGCATCAGTAACCGTCGATGTCTCTTGAGGTGTAGGAAAATACGCATCACAGTCATGTGAGGTAAAGGTCATGCCCGCGATCAACAATGGAGCTGATGAGGTCAACTGCAAAGTCCCTAGAGTAAGCCCCAAGCTAAATGACGGGATATCACTAGAATCAAGGTGGTCACCCGGCTTATCAACTCCAACATCCTCTACAGGGTGCCTCAACACCCCCTTGCTGGGGATCACCTCCTTACTGACCCCCACGGCCTCAGGGGATACCCCTACCTCGTGGCACACCCCCGACACATGGTACACCCTCCGCCTCGTGGCACACCCCTACCACGTGGACCACATTCAGGCTGTATTGGTGGCCCATGATGGTACTACTCTAGTGCCATATAATCAACATTATGTCCTAAGCGCTCATCATCCCAACTCGCTGCAATGTCCAGGCAGCCAAATCTGTAACCTGCCGGCCAAAGTCGTGCAAAACAGGCGCTCCCTCGCCGGTATGCTGTTGCATATACAGTCCCAACTGGTGGAACATAGGTAGTCCAATAACATGCACAACATGTAAAATATTAATTGTGAAATGGTAATGTTAACATTATAACTAAGTATACCAAATAACATACCAGTGCCTCATGCCTCCCGACGTATGGAACGAACTGACCGCCAGCGCGATGAATGAGATTTCCGATGATAGGACGGGTAATGCTATGGTAACAGCTGATATACACATGCTCACCATCCATAAGATGGGCTGGAGGGGGTGGCAGAATCAGGTCATGTCGCTGGTCCCAAGTCTGGATATGCAACTCTAACCATGTCTCATATTTCTGGTCAACCCTCGAACGATCATCCCACTGGTAGTGTGTCCTAAGCCAAGCGAGCGGTGGAGGTACTTGCTGCGGTCGACCAAACTAGCGAAGGATTCGCTCGGTGGCATGATGCTCGATAATATCGAGACACATCAACGGGATAGAAGAGATCCAGATAAGTTTCCCGGTCGAGCACTAATCGGGCAAACCAACTATTAGCTCGTCGCTGTATGACCTCCAAATAAACTATTACGTAAAAACAGGAACCATGAGTATACGCAACACATATAAATCCAGCCCAAGTAAACTTAAGTATATAATTATATGCGGTCCTCGTACTCGCATCCGTATCCCTGTATATCAACCCACCTCATAGCCAAATGGAGAAATGGTAGAGGTGGTGCATCTTGAGCTATGGGTGGTAGAGGTGTCTGAAACTGCAGGAACCGCTCCCAGGCCTAAACCTAATATACAATTTGGTCATAAAATTTAAGGTATATTTTTATGATGTATGTTATAATGAAGAGAGTATTTGACTATATTTTCACTTGTAGCAGTGGCATAAATCCTTCAACGTCTCGTTGGGTGCCCATGCATGCCCGACCTATCTACCTGTACAAGTAATCAAGAATAGCAACACCCCAGTTGTACTGATATGATCATCTAGCTGCTCAAGATGATGAATAATCTCAAGCTGACTAGGTTTCCCGAAGTGTTCGGAAATAATACGCCTCCAAACATAAGCAGCAGCAGCGGCCTCATGTATTAGTTAATACGAATACCTGGTGTATCATGAGTCATGACATCATGCACGACCTTCAAATGCATCCGAACATGCATCAATGCAAGATGACTAGCCCCAACCATTGCACCCTTATCCTTTGGCTGAAAACCGGTGACTGCAACGTCTCCAGATACTGACCTCCCGTATAATCTCTCATACCTTGTGGCAAAGCAACATGAAGTCCATCAACTGGCAACCCATACAGAATCTCCATATCCTGCAGCGTGATAGTGGCCTCGCCAATGGACAAAAGAATGTGTGCAACTCTAATCGTTACCGCCCTATCAAAGGCGTGATCAATGACCAATCTAGTTTCAGCAGGCCAATATCAATGATCCTATAAAAAACCCTATCCTGCAGGTGTCTGACTACACGGGGATGGTGCCAGCGGTCCTTAAGAAAGTCTTACATATCGTCTATTCTCCTAGAACGTAAAGTCTGGGCCAATAACTTCCTCTCCCATTGTGACGACCCAAAGGGTCATCACCTATTTTTAATTGAATTCTGTGTCTACGAGGCCTTAAAAACATCATTTATTATTACCTCGATTTGCATGCGTAATCCGAGCGCGTAGCCGAAAAGCTTAAATATGAAAATTTGTGAAAAATGCTAAATTTTGATTATAAAATGAGTAAACTTGACTTTGGTCAATATTTTGAGTAAACAGACCCGGACCTGTGATTTGACAGTCTCGGAGGGTCTGTAGGAAAATATGGGACTTGGCCGTATGCCCGGAATCAAATTCCGAGGTCCCAAGCCCGAGAAATGAATTTTTAAGTAAAATTGTTTTTCTGAAATTGTTAAGGAAAATTGAAATGAAATCTGATAAGAAAGCGATAGTATCAGGCCCGTATTTCGGTTCCGACGCCCAGTACAGGTCTTATATATGGTTTAAGTCCTTCCTCTAAAATTTGGTTAAAAACGGACGTCGTTTGACGTGATTCAGACTTGAATTTCTAAATTTGAAACTTGATGAAGTTGAGAAAAAGGTTCTTGATTTTGAGGTTTGATTCATTGTTATGGAGGTTATTTTGGATATTTGAGCGTACGAATAAGTTAGTATGATGTTGTTGAGTTAGTACGTGTATTTGGTTAGGAGCCCCAAGGGCTCGAGTGTGTTTCGGATGTGTTTCGAGAAGTTTTGAACTTAGAAAATATTGCAGATTTTTTGCAGTCCGTGCATAGGGAAATTGTTCTTCGCGTTCGCATAGTACCACTCGCAAACGCGTAAGGCAAAATCCCCAAGTGCCAGTTCCTTCTTTGCGAACGCGAAGGACTGGACGCGAACGCGAAGGTAAGGGGGGAGAACCTTCGCGAATGCGTCCGTCTGCTCGCGAACGCATAGGGATCAGGGGAGGGGTCACCAGAATTGTTCATCGCGAACGCGAGGCTCAAGAAGCTAAAGCTTCACAAATGCGAGCCCTTTATCGCAAAAGCGAAGGCCTAACAGCCTGACCCATCGCGAATGCGTAGAATTAAATCGCCCAGTTATTTTTAAGTTTAAAAAATAGAATGCATTTCGGGAATTCTCAAAATTTCACAAAACCTCTCCTTCTCCAAATCTCCTAGGCGACCCTTGAAGTGATTCTTCACCATAATCTTTTGGTTAGTAATCTTTAACTTATTTTCTTCCATTTCCATCAACATCTATTGAATTTCTAGGCCTAAAATATGTGATTTAGGGTAGAAAATTAGGGATTGGGTAACTAGGACTTTTTGATTAATGGTGATTTAGACCTCATTTTGGGGTTAAATTCTAAAAATAATTATATATTTGGGCTCGTGGGTGAGTGGGGGATTTGATTTTGGTCCGAACTTCGTGTTTTGACCAAGCGGGCCCGGGTCAATTTTTGGATTTTTGGAAAGAATGATTGGAAAGCTATAATTAGGCATTGGATTCGAATTGTTTAGAATTATTTGATGTTATGAAGTCATTTATGTATAGATACAATTGATTTGGAGCCGAATTCGAAAGGAAAGGCGGTTTTTGAGGATTGAGTTGGTTGTGGAAGTTCGAGGTAAGTGTTTGGTCTAACCTTAACTTGAGGGATTAGGAGTTGAGTCCTATTTGCTATATGGTATTAGTTGTGTACGACATATAGGCATGGTGACGAGTATCTATACTTGGTGTCTAGCATGACCGTGAGTCTTTATATCGTGAATGTCTTGATTTTCATTATATTCTTCATACTTTGGTGATGATTTCTAGTTGTTGTGAAAAGTTTGTGGAAGGAATTGAGACCTTTGAACATCTTGGAGCATTGGCTTGAGTTATATTATGAATTGTGAAAGTATATGAGATGATTGAACTATTTGGAGCATCGACTCAAGTGGTAAAGCGAGTTATGAAGTATAAGTGAAAGATAGAGAAAGAGTTATTGAAATGTTCCCTTGCCGGGATTTAATTATTTAATTGTTGTTCCCTTACCGGGATTTAATTATTTAATTGTTGTTTCCTTGTCGGGATTTTTATATGTTCTTGTTTATTTCCCTTGCCCTTGTTTGTGATTGTTGTTTGGGTGAGGAAGAGTACTAAAGTACGAAGGGTGATGTCGTGCCACATGATGTACCATTCCGTGCCAATTCTATTGATTATATGTGAGGAAAGAGAGTAAAAGCACGAGGGTGATGTCGTGCATATTTTATCATATAATTGCTTTGGTGAGGAAAGAGAGTAAAAGCACGAAGAGTGATGCCGTGTACGTTTTTATTATATCATTGCTTGGTGAGGACGAGAGTAAAAGCACGAAGGGTGATGCCATGAACGTATTGATTTCTGATTCTTTATTGATGTCTGAGTTATGTTGCTTCCTTCGTTACTTGATGATTTTTACTTGGAATTGTTACCTTCCCCACAGCATGCTCCCCCTCCCATATTGATTGGTTATTTCTGTATCTCTATTCCGCTGTATATATATATATATATATATATAAATATAAACTGCATAGGTTTATGTGGCAGTCCGGTCTAGCCTCGTCACTACTTCGCCGAGGTTAGGCTAGGAACTTACCAGCACATGAGGTCGATTGTGCTGATACTACACTCTGCACTGTGTGCAGATCCTGGAGTAGCGTTTGGTCATCAGCAGTAGATCGGGAGCTATCCTTCAGTCCGAGACTCCGAGATAGCCCTGCTGGCGTCTGCAAGCCCGACGTTTCTTCTATCCGTTTTTATGTTCTGTTGTCATTTGTACTTGAGACAGACTATGTTCTTTTCTTTCAAATACTTATTTGTAGTAATCCTAGACAGTCCGTGAGTGTTGTGACACCAGTTCTTGGGTAGAGGCATATGTTGAATTATGCATTATTGTTCAGCTTATTTAATTTAAGTCTTTCGCTTTAATTTCATATCCCGCCATCATTTAAATATTTAACGCTTGTTGTAATGATTTATAAAAGGATTTAAAATAAAAGAGTTAGGAGTTTATGATTTCGTGGCTTGCCTAGCTTCTACGAGTAGGTGCCATCACGACCCCCGAGGATGGAAAATCCGGATCGTGACATCCATATGTAGAAAAACCCATGCTCGGCCTGTAGCTGTAGTAACTCTAGGGAGGCAGGTCCCGGATGCAAAGGCGGAACCTCCATGATGACTACTGTAAATTGAACAAAATTAATTACATTATTTTTCTTTTCCACTGCTTAAATATATTACAATTTCTTGAATATTAAATGTTATTCGATATTTTTACTATATTGTTTATTAAGTTGATACATTTTTAATATTATAATTTTATATGTTACTTTAATATGTTAGTTTTATTATTTTATATGTTAATTTTTTTTTAATTTTTGCTAGTTATTCATCTTTTTTTTATTATACATGATTTAATTATGAAATATTTATATTTTGGTTGCGGACACAATATTTGAGACCCAGTAGCACCAATGTATCCTGAATTCTTATTCCAAGGTGATAATTTTTTTTCTAATTTTCACTCAAGAGGTATGTCATTTTATATGTTAGTTTATTATTTAATATGCTAGTTTTATTATTTAATATGTTAGTTTTATTATTTTATATGTTTGTTTGTTTCTTACTGGCTTATTTTTTACTATACTAAAATTAAATAATTAATTTTCATAACTATACAAGATTTAATTATTAAATATTCATATTTTTGTTCCGGACACAATATTTGAGGTCGAGTAGCACCAACGTATCCTGAATTCTTATGTTCTTACGTTTGTTGACTATAATTGGAGATAATTTGTGTTTGAACTATTAGCTTTTTGACGTATTTTTGGGACTAAGAGATACTTAAATAATTAATTTTGTGTAGGATAAAATTGGGAGGTCCAATTTCCCCGTCACCATGATGCCTCACAAGGACACTTCCCGAGGCTCGAGACGGGGGTCGAGGTTCGCGTTCGAGGGTTATGTTTAGATAATCTAACAAACTTAATGTTAAGAACTAGATAGGGAACCTGACTCACTTTGATTACACTGCATCTAACGGATTCCAACCAAATGTGAATTAGCTACAGTTTCAGGAGGTATGAACCCAGACAAGGACCTGGTACTCTTGTGGGTTCCTCACGGCCGTTCAAAGTCAATTGGACATAGCTGGAAATGAAGATTATGCCGCACTGCAATGTTTCCAGTGCCCCCTCTTTCTCTGACCAACTCAAGTGCTCACATCACTTTAAGTGATCATTCTCAAGGTGTACCTATAATGAGTCTATACAAAGCATCATTCAAGTTACTCAACTAAAGACAATCTGGGCGGTGTGCACAAGAATCAGATCAGGAACCTGATCCCTTGGTACTTCTCTGACAGAAGTCCAAGTCAACTATACAGCTGGAACGCAACTGAGTGACTGATGGCAACTGTACAAAGAGGAACACAAGAGGGACCTGGTCCCTTAGGGTTCTCTGACATAAGTAAAAGTCAACTACAGCTGGAAAGTAATTGCAGAAAGTGACTGACTGCAACAGTGCAACAAACAGTACAACAGACAGTGCAGCAGTCACTTCCCATTGATATTGGACATCACCAAGGATGTCTTGTGTAGTATAAACCTGATGCAAGGCACAAGATTCAGGTTCCAATGCTTGCAAACTCATAAAAGTAAAATATTCTCTCAAGTGTTTAAGAACCTCTCTCAATAACAAAGTTGTTGTAACCTCAAGGAACTGATCCTAGATCGAAGATATTTTAAGTCCTTAGGTTTGTAGAGTCTTTGTAATTTGTTCTTAATTGTAAATCCTATCTAGCTTTCTTAGAAGTATTGATTAGGTTGAGTCATAAGAAAAATCCTTTGTAACCATAGGGTGACAAAGTGGATTGTGATGGAAATATCATAAGTTAGTCAAAGCTTTTGTAACCATAAAGTGACAAAGTGGCTTGTGGTAGAAATACCATAAGGACAAATTCTTTGTATCTAGGATAGTTATAGAGTGGCTTGTGATGAGAGCATCACAAGTTAGTTGAAGTCTTTGCAATAGAGTTATTGTAAAGTAGCTTGTAATAGGGGGATTGCAATTTAGTGAAGTTAAAAGCCTACAAGTGTAGGTCGTGGTTTTTTGATCCCCTTGTGTGGGATTTTTCCACGTAAAAATCCACGGCCTTATTTACATTCAGCTTTACTAGCTTTCACAACAAAACCTGATAAAGCACCAGATACTCTGCTATTTGGTGGACTCACACAAACTTAGCACTGTATCAAACTGATATAGGACCAGATCCCTATTCAGTTTGGTTCATCAGTACTTTCAGAGGAAACACATAGAGAACTCAGTTCTCTATACAGTCTGGTGGACGCACAGTCTATAACAATTGGCCACAAAGAGTCTTCATCAATTTTATTATAACTGTCTGATCGCCTCCGATAGCTCATTATCGAGCCACGGAACCGACCTCAAGATTCTCGTATCCACAAGCTCGAGGCCCCGATTGTTAGCCTCTCGGTTTGATTATCATCTCATCTTTAGCTCCTATTTCATCTCTAATAACTACATACGCATAGCATCATCTGCTTAATAACTAGCATAAAAATAAATCACATATTTTTAGAGTCTCATCAATAAATTTAATTGTTATTACCATTTTTACGGTAAATAAATTTCTATAACTACAAGGATACTATGCTGAATGGCACTACGTTTTACTACAAAGGTCACTACATTACAAATATGAGCACTACATTAGGCCACAAGATACCACTATAGGGAACTAAAGTAATAATTATCTAGTTTACTAGTCTTTTAGCAAATAAATAATTTATACCAGATAAAAATAACAAATCAATTTAATCACAAAACAATCACAAAAAGTACATATATCACAGTAAAAGAATAACTAATTAACATTTTTTAACAACTAATAACAATTTCTCTATTTTACGAATTTTTTAGCACACTAATAGTATAGTCCAGAAAAAAATAACAAATTAATTAAATCGCACAACAATCACAAAATAACATAGAGCACATAAAAAATAACTAATATGCATTTTTATACAAGTTTTAACAAAAACTAAGTCGGAATACCCCAATTTAAGATTTTTAGGAAATCGAAAATTTTATGATTTGGAGCCGAAACAAGCAATAATGTCCAAGATAACACCTTAGCTAGCACGTAAGATCGAGAATCTTTACTTTTTGTGTGGGACTGGTGGGCTCCACTCAAGCTTTGTTTGATTAAAATGGAGTGGGGACTGTTTTGATTTTTTAATTTGGGAGGAGGGGTGATATTCTATTTCGGGGGAGATGAAGATGGTCTATATATATATATATATATAACGTCTTAACAAAAGACACTATAGTTTTGTACTTCTTTTTAATTGAAATCTAGCGTCTTTTTCAAAGACGCTATACTTAACAGGCTAAATGGCCATTATGGTATAACGTCTTTCAACAAAAAGGCTATATATATTTTGGTCACTATATTTTTTTCTACATATTTTTATTTTTTGAATCTAAAAGAACTACATTTTAGTGCCGAACTCCTTATGGAATCGCTAGGAAGTGCTTAATCCCAATGTAAACTTTTGGTCACGAATTCGAAGTTAGTCAATGTAAATACCATAGGATAGCGAATGGAAAAAAAACATACTAGTAAAGACTTTGACTTTAGTTCTGAGAACTGAAGTGTTGGGGGTTGGTAAATTGTAACACCAAAAAATAGAAATTGACAGAGGGCTGCTGGTTGGAGTCCGGAACCAGAATGTGGTTCTTTTGGACAAATAGCACCTTAATAGGTGTAAAAAAAATGACATTTTTATATATAGCGCCCAAATATTGGGCGCTATGCACTAACGTTAACTGTGCCATTAATGTATAGTGCCCAGTATTTGGGCGCTATACATAAAAAGCTGACACTAACAGGTATAGCGCCCAAATACTGGACGATTTACATAAAACTTTATGTATAGCATCCAGTATTTGGGCGCTATACACCTTTTTCCTGGCCCCACCAATAATTCCTGACTTCAGCAATTCAAAAGCGTATAGTGCCCACTTTTTGGGTGTTATATATATAAAAAAAAAATTCTCGGCTAGCCATTTCCTATATAAAGAGATTAGGATTGTATAGAAATTCATTCAAAAAAATTTTTAACTCTTGTTGAAACGTTTATTGTTGTTAAATTCTCCAGCATTTTTTCATTATGTCTGAAGAGCGTAGAATAAGAGTTTCATTATATTGAGGGGGGTGAGGTTGTGATGGAGAATAACTCCGTGGGCTACAGTTTACCTGCTCAGTGTCATGTTAAATGTCACTTACAATGGAGTATGATAAATTGATATCGTTGTTATGCAAAAAAAAATAAGTGTGAGTAAACGTTCAGTGATACTTACAGTAACCGGAAGATATTCGTATTCTGTCACTCTGCAAGGGGTTGCTTTTTACTCGGAGTTTAACATCGATGATGATGAAACTTTGAGTGATTTTCTGAGGACTCTTGATTAATGCCAGGAATTTCTTGTAATCACAATGTTGGAGATGTACGTGAAGGTCGAAGACGTTCCAAAAAATGAGGTTGTGCGTAGTAGAGATAACCCCCCAGTCATCGGGTGGTTATTCTGGAACAGTTTTTGCCGAACAGGTTCCAGATGAAAGAGTTTTCCTTGATTTAAATTTATCACCACCGGCGAATGAGTCGCGAGAAAATAATTTATACCCTACTTTCCATAATTCACAAGACGAGTGGTAAAATTCAATTTTTATTTGTGTTAATTATGTATATTTTTAGTGTATTGAATTTGTATTAATGCTCATATATTTAATAGGGGGTACCAGCCGGATATGAATTTTACAAGTGGCCCATACGGTAGTCATCACCTAATTGAAAACGTCCATCATGGAATTTCATCACATTACGACTTATAAGTGAAGTGATATAGCCATATGGAAAGCATTTATTAATTCAGTAGCTTATATTTTTGGTGGTTGTGCAGTAAAAACGTGCAAGTTTAACCACTCATACTCACTCAATTGCCCGAAAATGACGTATTACATCGGGATCTGGTAGATGCACAGAGTGAGGAACAGAACAATGATTATGATAACAATGAAAATAAATTCGGTGATGAGACACCCTTTCCTCGTGAGGATGGTGATGCGCACGATGAGGAGGAAGGACCTTTGAATAGAGACCCCCTAGACGAAGAGTGTACGAGTTCGAAGTGCCGTTTCATTCAAGGGAGATTCCTTACATTGATAACATGCCAACCGTACCGGATGTAGAAGCTCTCACAAGGGATTTTGATAAAATCCAGATAGCAATGTGAGATGAGTCTACACCAACCTTGCTTGCAAAGGGGATGCTTTTTCCTGATAAAGCGCGCCTAAGCAGGGCTTATAAAATACACAACGTAAAAGAGTGTCATGAGATGCAGGTATGGGAGTCAAGTCTAATGGTATACAAAGCTGTTTGCCGCAGGTGGTTTTGGCCATATAATTGGATGTTGCGTGCGACCAAGAAGAAGACAGGTATGTGGAAAGTGGGTAAATACATTCTCACCCACACATGCGAAATGGACACATTCAACGGGAATCACTTCAACTTGGATATTGACTTGATTTCTCTTGTTCTTATTCCACACATCGAACAGTCCATAAGGTATAAAATCAAAGAGTGCATTACAACAGTCCACCAGGAACATGGCCATACCATTACTAAAAGAAAGGCATATCCCGGGCGCAAACGAGCGCTTGAAATAGTCAATGGTAACTGGGATAAGTCAGTTGCAGATCTGCCTAGGTACATGGCTGCACTGCAGCAGTTTAACCCTGGGATGGTTGTTGAGTGGAAGCTTGAGCGGAGTCCGGGTAAACCAGAATATATATTCAATTACGTGTTCTGGGCGTTTAAACCAACAATTGATGATTTTTTACATTGTCGCCCCGTAATATCCATAGACGGCACTCATGTCTGTGGGTGTTCTTCTAGTGTACCTAAATACCTATGAGTTGATGTTGTAATAATTAGTTGTTATGTCTATGTTGCAAGATTTATGAAATAAAATGATGCTTGTTAATTATGATTTGTACTTTTCCATTTTACCTATTTAAATAATAATTTGATAAAATTATCTGTATATTTAGCGCGGTTAAATATACAATTTTGTGTGTGTTATCTTATCGAACTGAAAAAGCTGATCAGCTGACATAAAGTTGTCTTGTCAACACTATGATATTTAACATGCAAAATATAGCGCCATTAGATAGTACGTTATGTAGCGCGGTTGAACACTACGTTATGCGTGTGTTGTCTTGTCGAATTGAAAAAGCTGACCAACTGACATAAAATTGTCTTGTCAATATCATAATATTTAACACGCAAAATATAGCGCCTTTACATAGTATGTTATGTATTTAGCGCAGTTGAACACTACGTTATGTGTGTGTTGTCTTGACGAACTGAAAAAGCTGACCAGTTGACATAAAGTTATCTTGTCAATATTATAATATTTAACACACAAAATATAGCGCCATTACATAGTACGTTATGTATTTAGCGCGGTTAAACACTACATTATGTGGGTGTTGTCTCGCCTATAAATAACGGGCTCATTGTAGTTATTTTGTGTGCTGAAAATTTACTAAAAGCAAATATTTTATTAAAAGTAAGATTTTTTTACTAAAAGAAAATATTTCACAAATGGCTCAACCTCTTCGTCCACCAAAGTGCAAGTGTGAAAAAGCATGCTTGATGCAAAATTATTGGGGCGGTGGTGAAGTTGGACGCCACTACCGGCACTATATGAACCAGTTTTACAAGGTTCCCGGCGAACTTATTTGTAATTTTGAGGAATGGGTTGATGAACCATGTTATCAGGAATGCTACAGATAATAACGGCAGTATCTTCATAATGTGTGTTTAAGAAACGGGAACATAAAAAAGAAAGAAATATAATTATTGCAGACTTGAGGGCGAAACTGAAGGAGGTGGGAGAAGAAAAATTGAAAACACAATGGAATTGTGAAGCACAAAAGGAACGTAAAAAAAATATAAACGAGTACTTGCGGAGGTGAAGGCGAAACTGAAAGAGGTAGAAGAAGAAAAAGAACAACTGGAAGAACGATTTAAGTGGTTGGAGCGGAGAATAAATGACAACCGGGGCTAAACATTGGCATGTATGTGTTTAGTGTATTTTTCATGTTTCATGTATTTTTATTATGTTGGCCTGCTATGTTTGTGTTTGTGCTTGTTTTTTGCTGTAGTAATGTTTTCCTTGTTTGTTGTACTAAATTTTATTTTAATTGAAGTGGAAGTTAAGTTTAAGTGCTTGTGTTATTATATAAAACTATCAAACGAATGGAGAACTAAAAAAATGTAATGAGCATATTCGATTAAATATTGTTGTTAATGTATACAAAAATATTATTTACACCAAATAAAAAAAAAGGAAGGCCGAATCAATGTGAACCGCATCCAATGTATCTCAATGCAGTCGCTAGCCTGAGGCGCATCCCCTCCCGCCCGGGTACGCTATCAGGATCATCATCATCAAGTTGTTTCCTTATAGCCGGATGCGGTGCAGGATGACATATATCAGTGGTGCTGTCAGGTCCAGTAGAAGGCTACATAATAATATAAAACTTAGTATAGAAAACTACATAACAATTCACAACAATTTATATTGTCTTACCTTCATCGTGTCTGGATCCTGAATGTAGTCATCTGTCGCAGCATCGCATGAAGCCTTAAAAAGGAAATTAATAAAGTTAAAGAAAATAAATAAGTTACAGTTAAAACAAATTCAAATTCAGTACTAATAAACTCATACCTGCGCATGTGATGTGGAGTCATAACTCAGTCGGCGCCCACTATAAAAATCTCGGGTCGGTCGATCCTTATCAGTGGTAGACGGGCCTGAGAAGTATCTACCGCAATCCACTCCTTGAATATCCGAGCTCGTGATCAATAATTGACCCGATGGGTTCACCTGTGATGGCACTGGAGTGCGATAAATTCCAAGGTTGTAAGACGGCGTGTCCGTCTCATGCATGCCATATGCCATATTAGCAACAACATCATCAGCAAGAGCCTCAACGCCCCCTTGCTGTGAACCACCTCCTCTCCGCCCATGACCACGTCGTCCGACACCACCAGCTCGTCGGGCACCACCAGCTCGTGGGATACCACGACCTCGCTGGTACTGCACTGGGTCCATATAATCAGCCTCGTGTGCCAAACGCTGATCCGATCGGGCTCGCTGCAGTGTCTGGGAAGTCACATCCATGAATCGACGAGTATACTCCTGCATGGCCACAGGATCGTGGACATGACTCTGCATCTGCTGCCCCATATGATAGATGGTATACAATCCAATCACCTGCACAAATTAAAAAATATAAACTACATATTTGGCACTAAATTACAGGTATATAATTAATAATAACAGAAAACATACCAAGGCCTCGCGTATGGGACATACTGACCGTGTGCCTGATGAACTGGGTTCCCGATAAAAAGTCGGGAAATAGTGTGGTACCATGCCATATAACGTTGAATAGGAAAGTGCTGCAGAGGTGGGGTCAAGTCCCCTCGCCTGTCCCAAGTACCCAACTGCTCGTCAAGCCATGCCATAAATGTGTCGTCCGCCCTGGACCGATCATCCCTATCATAATGTAAAGCATGCCATGCAGGTGGACTCGGTATAGGCGGCGACATGCCAAACTGACAAAATACCCGGTCGGAGGCATGATGCTCGACAATATCGAGGCATATGAGCGGGACAGAAGCCCTCCAAATATGTCGGCCGAACGTGCAATACGCTGGTAGGGTACCTATCACCTCATCGTTGTACGGTGTCCAGATGAACTATCAAATAAGAACACAAACCGTTAGTATGCACAACACTAAGTTAATCTATAACAGGTAAGTTTAGTTAGATATTCACCCGTGCGTCCTCCAGCAGATCCAACACATCCCTGCAGAGGGGAGATTATGATGGGCATCATAACCCACCTACAGGCTAGAGAGAGATACGGAATTTCTATATTAGCCGGTAGCTGTGGTAGAGGTGGTTGAAACTGCAGAAATCGCTCCCAGGCCCAAGCCTAACATACAAAGTTGACGTAAAGTATAAGATTAACTATGACTAGGTAGAATTGTAACTAATGGACATATTATTTGAATATGTTGTCACCTGTAGAAGCGGCAAAAAGCCACCAACGTCTCTCTGTGTGCCGATGCAAGCCCGGCACATCTGCATGTACAAATATGAGATGACAACACCACCCCAGCTGTAGATGGTTGTATCCTCGAACCGGCCAATACGATGCAGAAAACGGAGGCTCACTAGGTTCCCCGAAGTGTTGAGGAACAAGACCCCCCAAGTAGAAGGAGCAACAACAGTATCGTATATCGCTGTACATCCACCTCCGCTGACTCGTCGGTAATAATATGGTGGATCTGCACCAGGTGGTCTCTAATGGGGACCAACTGCATACGACTGGACCCAGACGCCACAGTCTCGTCCTCCGGCCTGAAACCTGTGAGCATGTGCAGAATGTCCCAATAAGACTGCCGCGAATAATATTTCATGGTCGCAGGCAGTAAAACTGGCAAGCCATCAGCGGACAGGCCATATAAAGTCTCAGAGTCCTGGAGTGTGATGGTGGCCTCGCCGATGGGCAGATGGAAAGTGTGCGTCTCTGGTTGCCACCGCTCAATCAAGACCGCGATCAAAGCGCAGTCGAACTGTATCCGGCCAATCCTAATAATCCTATATAATCCCATCTTCTCCAGGTAATGGACCGCGCGGGGATGTAGAACTCTATGACTCAAAAAGTCCCACAATAGATCCACTCTCCTGGCCCGAAAAGTTTGCATAAGCAACTGTCCGTCCCATATATACTCGGATCTATGTTGGGGTTGTAGGGCTAGTAGATCCAACGTCCGAGGCCCGGGATGTATAGTTGCGTCCATGTCTCAACTGTAAATTAAAACAACATTTATTGTATTTTATTTTGTATATTAAATATTAATTTTTTGAGATACACAATTTTTAGCGTTATACAAAAATTATACATATGGGTTCCAGGCTCGATATTTGAGTCACAGTAGCACCAAACTATCATTAATAATTATGTGTTTGTTTTATAATTTAAATTCATATTTTTTAATAACTTAATTGCTTAATTTATATATATATATATATATATATATATGTACCTATAGGTTTCGAGCTCGATATTTTGAGGCCCAATGGCACCAAATTAATATTAGCAATTATGTGTGTTGATACAGTTATTAACTTAATTGTACAAAGTTTGCATTTTCAACTACCAGTATAAGATACTTAAACAAAAGGAATTCTAAGCTAAAATACTACACATTACTATGCTACAAGGCTCTAAATTTTACTATGATAAAAGGGTCTACATTTTACTACGCTAAAAATGTCTAGATTTTATTACGTTAAAAAATAATCTAAACTAAACATAAACAACAAATAAATTTAATTACAAATAAAACACAAAACGACATGAAAACACATATATATAAATCAGGATATTAACAGACAAATTTATTTGATAAATTTATATTTTTTTTATAAAATACTAATATTAAATTCGGATAAATTTAACATATTAGTTTCGGAAAAAAAAACACAAACCGAAATAGAACACATACAAATCAAATAATATACATTATTATAAAAGTTTCAACGTAAAATAAACCGAAATACCTCGATTTAGAATTTTCGGAAAGCAAATAGATTGAAATTTTGACTCCGGAAGTGTGAATCAACAATAATACGAAGCTCTACTCGAATGCGGGACCTACGTTCTTCACCTTTTATGTGACGGGGGGACCCAATTTTTATTTTTTTTTAAATAGTGGGCCAACGGGTATGGGAGTAGGGGACCAAGAAGAAGAAGATATAAAATATTGAGGAAGAAGAAGCAGAATGGTTGTCTTGAAGAAGACGGCTCGTTTTTTAAAAAGAGATATAGCGCCGGGTATTTGAGCGTTATACCTGTTAGTGTCAGCTTTTTATGTATAGTGCCAAAATATTTGGCGCTATACATTAACGGCACAATGAACGTTAATGTATAACACCCAGTATTTGAACGTTATATATAAAATGTCATCTTTTTATACCTATTAAGTTGCTACTTGTTCAAAAGAACTATTCTCGTTCCGAACTCCAGCTGGTTGGAAAGACGGGGTGATAGGAAAATACTATTTCTATCTCTGCATAGTGTCAGGTGAAGCTAATTTTCTGGCGCACGTGAGGCACAATACTGGACATGCTCTTCAACTAGCTCAGTTCCAGAGACAGTATATACACACTTTTATCGATCTCTGCCCCCATGTCATTATCCATTTTTTCTTTGTGCTTTCTTTTTGACTTCACTCACTATTTGCAAAAGTATTTTTTACTTTAGGATGTCAATATTTAGAAAAATGAATAAATGTGAATTGGTGTCATATTTCATATAAGTATTCAATACTTTTATTTTACTTATTATATATGTATTCAATATATGCTCCACTTTTATCGAATTCTACTCCATTTCTGTATCCATTTTCTTTCTCTTTGTGCTTTCATTTTGAGTTTACTCTGTATTTGCAAAAGTACTACTCCAGGATCGCTACTTACAGATTCCAATTCAATATATTTGTTTAAAGTTTTTGTATGGGTCAAAATCTGACCAAGGATTAATCCTCCCTAAGAGAAATGATATGGGGCCGACTAAGTCACAGTCGTGCCCATGAGACAAGATGACAAAGAGCACCTCAACCATCGTCAGGGTCAAATTGTCAGAAAGCTTATGTTGTAGAACAAACGTAATGGTAAAGCAAACGATAGAGGGTACAACGACCAAAAAGTACGCTGGTCAAAGACCATTGGAAAAATGGGAAGTTGTTGATATAAATAGGGGTAGCTAAACCCAAAAGAAGGGGGCTCCAATGGCCAAGAAAGAAGAATCTCTTCACCCTCAGTTCCTTTTCCTCCCATTCCTTGTTCCCGCGGTTAATACAAGTCTATCTGTTAAAGCAACCATAGTCATTGAAGCAATAGAGTAAGAAGCAGAGGAGGAGAAGAAATGGAATATCTGTATATTGAAGATATCGAAAGTAACTGCTTCTAACACTGTACATGTATATATACATCACCTACACATCTAATAATATTTAATTATTGTCAATTGTACAAGTGACCCCACTAACTAACTTCTACACTGTACACTATCCTCAACACCCCCCCTCAAGCTGAAGAATGGAAGAGATTCTTCATTCCCAGCTTGCTAATCAAATGCTCATGTTGTGGTTTGCATAGACTCTTGGTAAGTAGATCAGCAGGTTGTTCTTTTGTTCCTATATGCTGTGTTTGAATCTTGCCACACTGAATTTTCTCCCTTACAAAATGGCAATCAATATCAAAATGCTTTGTTCTTTCATGGAATATGGGATGTGCTGCAATTTGTATAGCAGCTTTACTATCGCAAAACAACTGCACTGGAATAGGTACTGCAATTCCAAGCTCTCCAAATAAACCAATCAACCAAGTAATTTCTGCAACAGTAACTGCCATACTCCTGAATTCTGATTCTGCTGATCTTCTGGAAACAGTGCTTTGTTTCTTAGATTTCCAGGAAATTACAGCCTCACCAAACTTGACTATATAACCAGTAATGGACTTCCTGGTTTCCACACATGAACCCAGTCTGAATCACAGTAGGCAGCTAGTTCATTGTTACTTTCTGATGGCATAAACAGACCCAAACCTGCAGTCACCTTTGATGTACTTGACCACTCTCATAGCTGCTTCCAAATGTGTCTGCTTAGGAGCATGCATATATTGACTCAATACTTGAACAACAAAGGCAATGTCTGGTCTTGTCATTGTCAAGTATAATAATCTTCCAACAAGTCTTTGATAGATTCCTGGATCCTCAAGTTGTGCATCTGTAGAAGCTTCCCCTTTGTTCATAAATTCATCAAATGCTACTGAGGTGAGTTTATGATTGAACTCAAGAGGTGTAGCAACAGGTTTACTGCCAGCTAATCCCATTTCAGACACAAGTTCAAGAGCATACTTCCTTTGATTCATCAGAATACCTCTTTTAGACCTAGAGAACTCAATTCCAAGAAAGAACTTCAATTCTCCTAAGTCCTTCATTTTGAACTTATTCTGCAAGTCTGTTTTCACTTGATGAATAAGCTTCACATTGTTACCAGTGACCAACAGATCATCAACATACACTAGAATTACTATTAGATCACCACCTACTCTTTGTGTGAAGAGAGAATAATCATAATGAGATTGAACGAATCCCATATCCTTTAGAGCAGAGGTCAGTTTCATGTTCCACTGTCTAGGAGCTTGTTTAAGACCATATAAAGACTTATGTAGTTTGCATACCTTCCTCTGATGACACTCCCCCTGGCTGGCAAAGCCATCTGGGATATGCATATAGACTTCTTCAAGGAGATCACCTTGAATAAAAGCATTTTGAATATCCATTTGAAAAACAAACCACCTAGAGGCTGCAGCCAAAGCCACCACAGATCTAATGGTTACCATTTTTGCCACAGCAGAGAATGTCTCCTTGTAATCCAACCCTTCAAGCTGACTGTACACCTTAGCTACCGGTCGAGCTTTATACCTCTCTACCTCTCCATTGGACTTATACTTGATTTTAAATACCCACTTGCAGCCAATAGGAGACTTATCAGGAGGCAAGTCAACAATGGACCAGGTTTGATTGTCTTCAAGAGCTGCAATTTCAGCCTGCATAGCCTCTATCCACTTAGGATCAGTGTTGGCCTCAGCATAGGAGGTAGGTTTAGACATAGAAGAATATGCAGCAAGACAAGATTTATAAGGTGGAGTCAACTTATCATAACAGACATAGTTGGAGATGGGATAATTGCACCCAACTCCATTAGAGGGAACAACATAGTCATTCAACCAAATAGGAGGAACAAATGTCCTAGACGATTTTCTAAGATGAGGAGGAGAAGCAATAGGAGCATGACTTGAAAATGGAGTGGAAGAAGATAGATGAGGATAGTCAACTGAAGGAGCAACAGGAGAAGAGGAAGAATCAGAAGAGATAAAAGAGGAAGAGGCCTGAGGAGAAGGATCATGGTCTACCAGATCTAGGAGAGGAAATAGATGAGAGGAACTAGAGATGTCATGTTTAAAAGGGAAGATATCTTCCTGAAAAACAGTATCTCTGCTCACAAAGAAAGATTTAGAGTGAAGACTGTAGAGAAGATAACCTTTCTGGACAGAAGAATAGCCAAGATGAACAGCAGGAACAACTCTTGGACCAAACTTATCAGACTTACTGGTGGAAGTGGCATAACACAGACTTTCAAAGACCTTCAGGTGCTGAAGAGAAGGGACCTTACCATACAGCTTCTCAAAAGGAGAACAACATTTTAATAAGATAGTAGGCAATCTATTTAACAAATAGACTGCTGTGGAAACACACTCACCCCAAAAATGAAGGGGAATAAAAGCTTGAAACCTCAAAGCTCTAGCCATGTTGAGAATGGACCTGTGTTTTCTCTCAACTTTACCATTCTGCTGAGGTGTATACACACAAGAACTCTGGTGAATGATTCCATGTAATGACAGAATACTCATTACCTGTTCATTGAAAAACTCAGTACCATTGTCAGATCTGAGACATTTAAGCTTGCTCTCAAATTGAATTTGGACTAGTGCTAGGAACATTTTTAATACAACAACAGATTCTGCCTTGGTGTTCATCAAGAAAATCCAGGTATACTTAGAGAAGTCATCTACCAATGCCATGAAATATCTTTTACCATTATGAGTTGGGACCCTGTATGGTCCCTATACATCAGCATGCACAAGTTCAAAAGGAAGGATAAAACTAGAGGTGCTGTTAGGAAATGGCAGTCTAGATTGCTTGGCAATAGGACAAACAGTACAATGATGATCTTGCATAGGAATATAAGATGAACTACTAATTTTCTGTAGAACTTTTAGAGGGGCATGTCCCAATCTCTTGTGCCATAGAGACACACTACAATTCTTAGTAGATGTAATAGAGGCTGCCTTATTTGAACTAGAGCAATTGTTTGCAGAGGATGCTAGCTTGTTGTTGTGCTTGATTGTCAGTTGTTGTACTGGTTCTTCAGGGGTATCTAGCTTCAGGATATAGAGTCCACATTCTTCTCTACCAATCCCCAGGACCTTCCTACTCAAGAGATCCTGAAAAAGACAGAAATCAGGAAAGAAAGCCACAAGACATCTCAAATCCTTTGTAAGCTTGGAGATTGAAAGCAAATTGTATTTGAAGTCTGGAATGTACAATACATTCTGTAATGATTTTGTTTTGAAGATTGTGGATACTCCTAATTGACTGATAGCAATCTGCTCACCATTAGGAAGATGAACCTTAGTATGATCTATACTAGTCAAATCTTTGATTTCTCTCAGAACTGTGGAATTGTGCACCATATGATTTGAAGCCCCTGTATCTACTATCCAATTACTATCAACTAGATGAGTCATAAAAGCTGTTATAGTACCTGTGTTGCTCATAGTTGCTGCATTAGCCACTGATTCTACCTGTTTTCCTTTTTTCAGCATGTGCAATATTTGATCATATTGTTCTTGAGTAAACACTGGAGCAGGAGAAAATTGAGAAGTAGATTGTGCAGATGGTTGTGTAGTAGGCTGAGGAGTAGATTGTTGAAATTCTCTGGCAGTAAATGCATTGTTCACATGTGAACCTGAATAACCTCTTCTCTTGGCCTTGAAATCAGAAGGATATCCATGAAGTTTATAGCAAGTGTCCTTTGTATGACCTTTCAAGTGACAGTAATCACATTGAAGTGTAGGCCTTCCAAAATTATTTCTAGGTTTGAAATTGCTAATTCCATTTCTTGTATTAGCTTTACTCATCAGTGCTGTAGTCTCACCAATGCCAACACTTAGAGCTGCACTATTTCTCCTTTGGCTCTCAACATTAACTACCATAGCATAAGCTTGGTTAACATTAGGAAGTGGCCGAATCATGAGGATCTGATCTTTAGCATTATCAAATGAATCATTTAGACCTGTTAAAAATTGATATAACTTCTGTAGTTGGTAGTATTCTGCATGTTGCTTAGATTCAGGGCATCCACATGAAGGAGGAGGAGTTAAAACCTCATACTCATCCCATAGTTCTCTCAGTTTTGAGAAATATTCTGACACAGTTAACAGATTTTGACTCAATTTAGCAATCTCCTTGTGGAGACAAAAAGATCTAGCAGCATTCACCTTATCAAACCTTTCACGAAGATCTTCCCAGACCTTAAAGGCATTGGATGCATAGATCACAGTACTTAGTAGATTAGGAGCTACAGTGTTCATTATCCAAGCTAAAACAATTGCATTACATCGTTCCCAAAGTTCATGAAGACTGGGATCATGACTGGGATCATAAAGCTCCTTTCTACAGGTTCCTAGCACAAAACCTAACTTGTTTTTACCATGCAATACAATTTTCATAGATCTGCTCCAAAGAGAATAATTTTCAGATCCTCGAAGTTGAATCGAGATGAGAACAACACCTTGAGTATCAGAAGGATGTATATACAAAGGGTGATTATGATGAACTAAGTCGTTATTCTGGTTTTCAGATGTAACAGTAGTCGATGTCGACTCATTTTCAGTAATCGTCATAGTAGAGAAAATTACTTACTCAGATTGTTATGAAATGCAGAAGAAATTGGTGAATCGTACAGAGATTCACAAACCCTAGCTGGAAGAATTGTATCTTCACCTGTAGCTTTGAAGTCCAGATTTGATTAGCTTAATTGTATCTTCTCATTACTCATCTGCCATTGATAAACTTCTCGGAATTAGATCGAGCTCTGATACCATGTTAAAGCAACCATAGCCATTGAAGCAATAGAGTAAGAAGCAGAGGAGGAGAAGAAATGGAATATCTGTATATTGAAGATATCAAAAGTAACTGCTTCTAACACTGTACATGTATATATACATCACCTACACATCTAATAATATTTAATTGTTGCCAACTGTACAAGTGACCCCACTAACTAACTTCTACACTGTACACTATCCTCAACACTATCCCAGATGTAAGCTCATCCCATATGTTTGATGTATCAATATTACATGAAGAAATATTACACGTTATTATTCATCCTCTATTTTTGATACTCGATATGCTAGATTTGAGATTAATTATGCTTGACTAAGATTTATCATCTACAATACTACTAATTTGTTTGAGAAAAAGAACTTTCACTCTTTTTTGCTCAAACAGTTTTAATGTAGATATTAAAAGAGTCATTTATTAGCATTAATTATAACAATTACTCCCTCCGATCCAAAATAAGTAATTTTTTGGTTGTTTTCACACATATTAAGAAATTTACCTTTTAACATTAATTAGCAATAAAATTGACCATATTAACCTTTACTATCTCTTCAGATAAATACTCCTAACACATACTCCAATATTATTTACTCCAAGGACAATGTAGGAAAAAAATAATTAATTCATTCTTGGAATCTAGAAAAATTACTTATTTTGTACCACAAAAAAAGGCTAAAAAATTACTTATTTTGGACGGGAGGGAGTATTTAATTAAATTGTAAAGATTATATATTAAAGCAATTAATATAAACTTAAAAAATAATCGTTGATTTGGCTAGGAGGAGGGAATATTCGTTGATCTTTTAATTGAAAATAGGGATGGCAATGGGGCGGGGCGGGGCGGGTTTAAACGTTAG
>MU769399.1:11437-41279 GCA_026770625.1 Nicotiana glauca
AAGTCGGCTCCCATGGAAGAAATGAAGTGAAAAATGAGCCAAGTCCGATTTTTAAAAAAACCTCTCTGCCTCCAGTAGTTTCCGCTTCCGCGGTCCCGCTTTTGCGGAAAAAATTTCTGCTTCTGTGGACAAATTCCTCCTTCCGCGGTCCCGTTTCTGCGGTAGATTTCCGCTTTTGCGGTTTTGACAGTACCAACACTTTTCTCGGCACGGAAACGAGCATAACTTCCTCATACGATGTCCAAATTCGACGATTATTTTTGTTATGGCTCCAAAATTATGATACGGATATAATGGCTCAATAAAAACTTAATTTGGAGCTAATTTGCTCAATATGGTACCCCTTTATGTCCAAAAAAAGGGCGTTGAAACATCAAATAAGAGCTCAACACAACCCGAAACACACCCGAGGCCCCCAGGACCCCTACCAATAATACCAACCAGTCCCAAAACATATTACGGACTTGCTCGAGGCCTCGAATCACATCAAACAATGCTAATATCGTGAATCAACCTCCAATGCAAGCTTTATGAACTTTAGAACTTCCAACTTCTACTCTCGATGCTTAAACCTATCAAATCACGTCTGATTGACCTCAAATTTTGCACACAAGTCATATTTGACATTACGAACCTACTACAACTTTCGGAATCTGATTCCGACCCCGATATCAAAAAGTTCACTTTCAGTCAAACTTCTTCAAAACCTTTAAATTTCTATCTTTAGCCTAACGGCTTCAAATGACCTACGGACCTCCGAATTCACTTCCGATCGCGCTCCCAACTCCAAAATCACCATACAGAGCTACTCCCTGTCTCGGAATCCCAAACGGACATCAATAACACTGAAATGAACTTTAAGCCAAACTGATGCAATTTCTTCTAAAATGCTAACTTCCACAATAGGCGCCAAAACGCTCCCGAGTCATCCAAAATCCGATCCGGGCATATGCCCAAGTCCGAAATCCTCATACGAACCTGCTGGAACCTTCGGATCCCAATTCCGAAGTCATTTACTCAAAATTTCAATCCTAGTTCATTTCTTCAACTTTAAGCTTTCAAAATGAGAATTCTCCTTCCAATTCCACTATGAACTTACCGAAATTCAATTCCAACCACGCATACAAGTCTATATACCTAAAATGAAGCTGCTCATGACCTCAGACTGCTGAACGAAGTATTAGATCTCAAAATGACCGGTTGGGTCGTTACATATCTGTCGTGAACACTTTGATTGTTGCCACGAATTTTATCACGAACAAGTAGCCTTGATCTTGAACGCCTTGTATTTGATATGACTTCGTTCTTGATCTTGAATACTTGTAATTGTTCTTCGTTCTTGAGCTTGAATACTTGATTTGTTCTTCGTTCTTGAGCTTGAATATTTGATTTGTTCTTCATTATTGAACTTGAGATTGATTGCTTGAAGCTTGAAACTTATGGAGGAATTTGCAGTATTTGATCCACGAGCTCTTTCTTACTTCTTGTTATAACTTCTGGTGTCTTTTCTGAGTTATGAAGACCCCTATTTATAGTTGTAGAAAGGAAGAGTTATGAGAAGAACAAACTCTTTCCGACCAATTAAATTGAAGTGTGACATGACCGCATTTGATTGGCCAGAACATGTTACTTGTACACGTGGCGCGATTTTATTGGCCTTTTAGTGTGACTTGGCATGCCTTGTCATTTTGACACGTGGCATGATATTATTGGCTCTTCCATTTGACTTGGCGCGCCACGTCAGTTGACACGTGGCACCAAACTAGGCTTCTAGGAAGATGACATTTTGGGCCTAATGAAGTGGGCCCATCACTTTAGCACAACTAAATGGGCTAACCCAATGTATTAAGACGTATTTATTTAATCTATATATATTGGACTCATATAATTAATTTAATTATATTAGCCCATAATATTTAATTGGACCAATATATATTGAATTTATAATATAGTCCAAATTATTTTATGCATTTAATTTTAATAAAATTTATATGCCTACAATATCTACTTTTGAAATTCTAATTACAATTAAATTCTAGCTTCTAGATATCGTTTATGTATAATATTTGAAAAGTACACTGATATGTAATAAGACAAATTACAAACAAGATATTTAAGAATATAAAAGACAAAGAGAAAAAGAAAAATGGTTGAGAGTTTTGTAAATGTAAAAACTTCAAAAGTAAAATATTAGAATAATTTTTACTCTTCAACAATGCAAATTTTTTATTGGAAAAAATTATAATTATAATAAAAAATATTCAGAACTATGAATGAGCTAATATATGAAGAAGTTGAATAGACAAAACACATACTATTTCCTTTCATGCTCAGAACAAATTTAAGTCTTTGAATTAATAATTAGCAAAAGAATCCACTTTAATTATTTTTTAAATTCGTCATATAAGTAAATTAATTTTCAAGTTAGCAAAAAATTTAGGATACGAAGATTTATCTCCATAAAAGGTGCAATAACAGTGAAAAAATAAACAATTTAGTTAAAGAATTTGTATTAAGAGTCCAATTAGTAAAAATGTAAACTAAAAATAGCAAAAATGAAGTAGTGGAAGACAAAATATATTCTAAATAAGTTGTCATGAATTATTATTATTATTACTATTACTATTATTATTATTATTATTATTATTTTAAAAAACGGCAACATTTTTTCTATATTAAGTTAATAGTTGTAAAATAGTAACTCAAAATCGGTTATTTTTAGACTTTATATTGTCACTTATTTTTTTTTTCTATGAGCTATAAAGCCAAGCCTCATCATTTATCAAGATCAAAAGATATAATTTTTTAAATTATTTGATTCATTTTTATTAATAAAAATATTTTTAATTTTTTTAAGTATTAGGCTGTAGAAATAATAATAATTTTCATAAGATATTCCCATAAAAAATTCAAAAATTACAATAAGGTATATGCAGACTTCTATGGGGAAGATTTTTTCCTTTATTGAGCTAACAAAATGGGATCAACAGTTATCATTTTCAAAGAACCAATATTTTTTCTTTAATTTTAATTTCATAAGTCAAATATATTATTTGATAATAATTATATTATTTTTAAAATTATATATTCAATAGTATGAGTACATGCGCAAAGCGCGTACCCGAAAACTAGTTATTATAAAAGCACGAATAATATATGCTAAATGTTGAACGACTAAAATAGCCTCAAAATATTTATCGACTTTTATAACCTTCAATATTTATATAATTTAAGGATATAATTGTAAATCGACTACACATAGAGCAAACATAAAAATTACAATGCTTCTCGGGAGTCCTTTATCAACTTTAACTTATTACAACTCCTTTTAGTTTTGGGAGTATTTATTTCGAGCATTTTTACGTTTGCTCGTTCTTTTTTATATTCTTTTAGAGTTAGGAGTCCTTAAATTATTATTTTTCTATTTCAACTAGAACAATTTGGATAGCTATCGTTTAAAAGTGCTAAGTTATAGCTGCTACAAAAATAAATTTCACATTGACACAAATAGTTATTTAACTATTTTACTGATATTAGTGAATAGTCATTTATTCCCTTTGTTCTAATTTATGTGAACTTGTTATTATAAAAACGCGAATATTTTATGCTAAATGCTAAACGACTAAAATATTCCCTGAAATCTTGATCAACTTTTATATCCTCAAATATTTGTATAATTTAATGATGTAATTGTAATTACTTAAGGTTGGAATTCTTATACGCTTAGAATTCTTGTCAATGCCACATAATAAATCCGATTCTTTATAGGTTATCATGGACAAACGGTAGGCTGTATTCTAGGAGGAAATTGAACGCTCCAAGGACACTCTTTGTTTTCATTTTCAGCAATATTTGATTTGCTTTCTTTTGTGTCAGCCAACTTCTAAGTTTGTACTACGTGATATGTTAACTGGACTTATTGCATTATAAGACCTTTAATTTTTTCCATTTATTTATATCATGCTATTCAAATATAATAACTTTCAATATATATACTATTGACTTTTGATTATTTAAGCTACTTTGTACCGTTTTACTACTTAAAGTTAATTTTGATGCTTTCTCCATTATTATTGTAATTTTTGAATAAACTCTATGAAATAAGTTAGAATAAAGTGTTGTAATAAGGACGGACTTTTTAAAAAGAAGTATAACGTTGTGTAGGAAATGCTAGAGCTTAGAGAAGGCATCATACATAAAGGAGACGTTTATTGTTCTTAGGCTGTAAATTTAAAACGTGGCCCTGATATAAATGAGTAGCCAAACCAAAGAGCCTCAACATAAAGAAGACGTTTATTGTTCTTTGAGTGTGTTTGCTCTATTATGCATCGTTTTAACGATTTTTAATAGTTTATCAGTTAGAGTAAGATTAAGATATTTGAGAAACTTTATGATGATTCTAAAACCAAAACATGAGGATGCGAAAAGTGGACACTCTCTAATGTTGAGTAACTGAACAATTTTAATTTTCTCAAACAATGATTTTTCTCTTTTTGTTACGCAAATAGATAGAAACTAATATATAATAATAATATAATAATATATTAAAAGCACGAGATACCTTAGCGAAATGTCATTCGTCTTTTTTACCCTTTTACAATACATTTCATATTGGACAAAATCGTCTTTTATATAATAATTTTTCTAATATTTTGGCGATTAAAATCCAGTAACATATTTACATCGTAAATTATTCCTTATTTAAATTAGCTAGGAAATCTTAATATTTATGAGTATATATGAAATCAAATAAATTTTTACCTAATATAAATCACTAAAAAATCAATTATTTAGAACATTAGTACAAAATCTCTATACGAAGGTATTGCCTTTGAAGTTAGACATCAATTAGAACCCAAACAGATTCCGTCGCCTATTTTCCTTCTGCCGAAAACAATACCCTGCGACTATAAGTCGCATTTTACGCATGCGTTTGAACGTCGAATTAGCTGAAGATTTATCAATCACGCGAATCCGTTTTATTTGAACTAAAACACACTTTCCCCTCTACTGTCAGAAAACTTTGCCGTCCCTCCGATGTATTCTTCCATTTTCAACGGCGAATGAAGTAATTTTGAGTGAGTATTAGCAAAGATAACCTATATCCAACCTCCAATTCCTTCGCAAAACAGTCCAAAATCTTCTGTTTCAGGTAATTCTATTGTGTTTTGAGTTACCTGAAAATTTTAGTTTATTTGAAATATTAGAAGATTGATTTGAGTTATGTTGGTGATTAAAAACTGAAATTTGCTAATTCAGTTCTTCCAAATTCAAACAATTTTTAATTTGGAAGTAATTTTAGTCATAATTGTAGTCATAATTGCGTGGCTTTCATTTGGTTTTCATTTGCGCCATTAGTTTTTGAATGAACATTTTGCAAAGATTGGATGAAAGTTGCTAACTTTTGGATGTTTTGTTCACTGTGATAGTAATGGCATAGTTACAGAGGCGCATTCAGGATTTAAACTCTGTGGGTTCAATGTGATAGTAATGGCATAGTTACAGAGGCGCATCCAGAATTTAAACTCTATGGGTTCAATTTTTAAAGTTTTTAGCATTGAACCTATTATATTTTTAAAGTTATGGGTTCGTATCTATTTTTCTTTTTTTTTGTAATTTTAATGGATTTTTACATATAAATTTTACTTCGCGTCGAAAGTTATGGGTTCAATCGAACTCATTGGCACAACATTGCATCCGCCCCTGCATAGTTAGTTTTTAGGCAAGAGCTCTAAGAATACCTTGTCTTTTATCACATAATTCATTCCATGGATTAAGAAGTTTAGTGTAAGAGTTGTCCAGTCAAGAACTTTCAATCAATGTCGTGTGCAAAGGCTGTGAGTAGCAATCATCTTGACATGAATTTCATTAAGATTGAGAAATTGAATTCTACTATATATTATTAGACCGATGACAACACATTCCATTTGGCAACCAAATCTTCACTATTGTTTTAAAGTGATACATATGTAAAGAAAAAAGAGAGAATGGGAATGATGAAAAGGGATATCGTGATTCGTGTGTGCCTATGAATTGCAGTGAGTCTAGCAGGGAAAACATGTTGAAGCAAGTCTGTAGACATTGGGGATGTCTTAACAAATAAAAGAACAATGGAATTGAGTGTCAATCTGTCAAAACAACAATACCAACATCGATTATTTTCTCCTCCTTTTTGCATCAGATGTCTTCTCCAGAAATTTGCATTGAAGTCGTTCTGAGATTTTCTTTAATGAAGGACAATTAAGAACTACAATCTTCTTGATCTTTGGCATTCCCATATCATCCACTATCAATTCTTGTAGAGAACTACAATCTTCAATTTCAAGCACTTCAAGTTGCGGAAAACTATCTACTCCAGAGCAATCCAGCTTTTTTACACTGTTGTAGTAAAAGTCTCTGAGTTTTAAGATCTTCAGTTTGAGTAGTCTTTTTAATGTATTCATTGGGTCTTCTGTCATTGTAAATGCTGAAATAGTAAGTTTGACGATATTTGGAGGAAATGCTTCCGAGTTAGGTAGTTTTCTCAGTGGTATGTGCTCAATATTCAGCTTGGTGAGATAATGATAGCCAGAAAGATGGAATGTCTGTGCATAATAGCCGATTGCCTCTGCTTCAATACTTGTAAGCATTCTGTCATTGAAATTTCCGCTCAAACAAAGCTTCTCGAGCTTCTGTAACACATGAACTGCATTCATCAATGCCCTCAATATCTCTTCTGAGATATACCTTATCTTCAAGCTTCTTAAATTGATGAATTTAGAGAACCAGCTTGGTTTTAAATGTTTGGATTGTACATTGTACAGTGTCTGGAGATTTACTGAATCCACCTTATCTGGAAGGGACAGATTTTTGTGCCTAAATCTGCGTGTGAGAGAAAATGAGGATATGAAGTTAGTAGTATATCCAAGAAGGAGATATCTTACTTGCCTCATCCTCCAGACAGAAGTAGGAAGGTATATGGTTCCCAAACATCCTCGGATGTCCAAGGTAAGAAGGGTTTCAAGACAACATATACGGGAAGGAAATTCTCCATGGAAAGTTCCTTTTAGCTTAATGTAACTTAAGTGGTTCATGTTCACAATTTCATTTGGCAAAGAGCACCAAGAATATCTAGCCTCTAGACTCAAGACATGAAGGAACCTGAATCTGGAGATCATATGTTCGAGATGTTGCTGGTCGATTCCCTGGTAATCACTGGTGAAACATAGCAAAGCACGAATCTTGGGAGCTTCAGAGTTTGAAGTGACATACTCAGTGACATGTTGAGGATGGAGAGCAAGTCTTCGAATTCTGGTAGTAGTAGCACCAAAACCTCTGCTGTCTACCTTCTGGAAAAAGTTGCTCTCTTCAGCCAGCGTAATGCAAAGATCATGCAAAAGATCATGAATTCGACAACTTTTGATCCTTCCATCGAATCCTCTACTAGCAACCTGGATTAAATTCCGAGCCACCAAGATGTTTAGGTAGTCTGCCCCAATATCTGTAGCATCCATCCCTCTTTCAGTTCCTAGAAATTTCTCAGCAACCCACATGTTGATCAAATCAGAAGCATATATTTGTGTATCCTCAGGAAAGAGTCCAAAATAGAGAAAGCAAGGTTTTAAAGTGGCCGGCAAATCTGTGTAACTCAAAGTCAAAATTTTTGAGAATTTGTCTTGATCATCTAGACCTATTTTCTTGAGTATCCCATTCCATTCGAGTTCTGTTCTTTCTCGGGCACGCAACATACCTGCTGTCATCTCAATAGCTAGAGGCACGCCGCCACATCTTCCTACTATCTTCCTAGCAATGCCTGCCAGCTCTGGTGGATCGATGGTGGTTTCTTGAAGGGTTGTGATCATCTTGGAGAATAGCTTCCAGCTATATTCTGGATCTAGAGGTTGCAACTTATGAAGTGATTTTTCACCTCCAATGTATCGACCAACATTATTATTTCGTGAAGTAATAATAAGCCTACTTCCACTTTTACAATTGTTGGGGAAGACAAGTTTCAAACCATTCCAAGTGCTAGTATTCCAAATGTCATCCAAGAAAACAAGATAACTTTTTTCCTTTAAGAATGTGCTCAAGTTGAACTGCAAGTCCTCATCTCTCCTTCCTTCTGGTAGGCCTACTTGTCTAGCTATGCTAAGTAGAAGCTCCCTCATTCTTGGCTCTTGAGAAATATAGACTAAAGCGGAGCACTCGAAATTACCTTGAAGACGCCTGTAAATTCTCTTTCCAAGTGTTGTCTTTCCCAGACCTGGCATGCCAACTATTGAGACTACAGCGTACCTTAACTGTGCATCGAGTAATTTGGCCTCTAAATTTTGGCAATCTTTGTCTAAACCAACAACATCAGGTTCATCGGCGTAGAGAAATGATCTTCTGAAATCCCAGTTGCCATCAGCTTCAGCACTAGCACCGGTATCCATGATACCATAAGTTGTTCTTATGCGATCAATTTCATGTACCCTTCTCTTGATCTTCTCAATTTCTGAAACAAACTTAAATGCAGCTATTCCAAATGGAATGGCATGAAAAGTCTTCTTAAAAAACCCAGGTGATTTTCCTCCCTTGGATGCAACTTTGGGAAGAAACTCATCCAGAATATCTTCCACATCACGAGCAATTTCTTCAATATCCTTGATCATGTTCTTGATTCTTTCATCTCTTGCTTGCTTGGACTCAGCATCTTTGAGGTAAGATTGCATGTGTCTCATTTCTCTTTCGATCCATTTTATGTTCTCTGGCAATTTACTGTACCTAGAAACTTGTGCTGAAATAAGTTCACCGGCAATATCTGCAGCCTTCTTGATTACTACTGTCAGCAGAATTTCTGCCATGTTTTGTTTTGTCACAAATTGAATCTGAGAGTCAAATTGTGTAATGTTGTCTCTATTGCAATGCTAATAGTTCTGAATTCTTCTCTGTGTTGCTGGTCAACCTACTGATGTATCTGTTTATTGTTCTAAAGTCAACTATCTCCTGGCCACTTCATATATATATATATATATACTAGGCATCCATCCAACACAGGAAAACAAAAAAAAGGTAGCCCGGTGCACTAATCTCCGTCTATGCGTGAGGTCTAGGGAAGGACCGGACCACAAAGGTTTATTGTACGCAACGTTATCATGCATTTCTGCAAGATGCTGTTTCCACGGCTCGAACCCGTGACGTCCTAGTTGCATATCATCAACATTACCAGATACGCCAAGGCTCCCCTTCACCAGAAAAACAAAAGAAAATAATTTTAAAGTCTTTCCTAGTTCAACATGGGACAGATGGAATTTGAGAATTTTAAATGCATTAAAATAGTGAAAGGCACGGACCCTGGTATCTGGCTTGTGGTTTTCAACTTTTAAATCTTTAATCCTATTGTTAGTTATAGAGTTGGTGGTGTGCGGGATTTCAAGTCCTTGAATTCTTGGTAATAAAATAGTTAGTCTTTCAATAGGCACCTATATTTAAGTTATAAGTGGCTTTTGGAAATCTTTTAAACTTTTCTTGGTCTGATAATCCATATGACTATGCTTACTGCTAAGTGCCAACACATCTTGGGAGACTAACACTTTATATTTCAGCTGACCAAACAAGAAATACATGAACGTAGACAATCTATTCTTACTTGGGAGGACAAACCAGAAAATTTTCCAGACTTGTCAATCAAGGATATACATTTGAGTTTTGAAAGAGAATTAGACATTATATTAGTTAGCAAGTAGATATAATATTGACTTTGTTAATTGTGTATATGACCTTTTACCACAGTTTTTCCTTTTCCTTGTGCTGCAAACATCTCCTTTCAAAGGGGACGATGGTCATTTCATTTTCTAAAGGGTAGGGATTTATCATATTCTGGCTCCCCTATATAGCTGCATCCTTGTTTAAGAGGCAATCAAATAATTCAGATTAGAATCTTCATTATGTTAGCAATAGATAATGTCCAATATTGTGTATTAAGGACATTCAAAGGGATTAAGGGATTTATGATGGTTTTATACTACTCCATAAGATGTTTCTTCACATGGTATCATGGCTAACCTTGATAGAAGGCAGCTCGCGCTGTTTCATTTCATTATTACTGCACTTACGTTTGCTTCAAATTTTTAAAAAGAAGGGTCCAGGAAATTGATTGTACAAAAACTTATGGTATTATGATATCCCACTTGTGGGATTACACTGGATTGTTGTTTATGGTATCATGAGTACTGGCGAAAGTGCTGAAACTGAAGACCATTTACTATCACTGAAAGTTTACAGATTTGATTGTGCAGGACATTGCAAGAAATATTAGAGGTTTAGCCTCTATCTGCAGATGTTTGGCAATGACACAATAAAACTGGGAGATTCATCTAAATTGGAACATTAGTTCAAGATTACTTTTTTCTACCTGATCAGTCTAGACATCCTTTTCCAAATTTCCAGTGTATTCCTATGTGAAAGTTGTATTAACTCTTTTTCCATCAATAGTAATAATTTGTTCTTTTTTCTTTTTATTATGGTGTAAGGTGGGTGAAAAATTTTCTGATTTCTTTTATGCAGGGGATTGTTGACTTAAGAATGAATTAATTTAGACATTTCAGAAGGTTGACCTTATGCTGACATCAATTATCCAACACGGTATTACACAATTCAGGCCCCGATGACTGTTTACAAAAAACATAGGGAGAAATTCAAAAATAGCCAGATTTATCACTGGTCGTTGAAAAATAGCTAAGTTTCAAAAGTCATCGAAATTTAGCCACTTTAAATCTGAGCGAAAACACTGTTCAAAACTCGGAATAATACGCCAGTAAATTTTACCGGAGTTACAGCATAAGTATGCTTGAACTCCCGTAAATTTTACGGGAGTTCCAGGATAACTATGCTGGAACTCTCGCAAATTTTACGGGAGGTCAAGCATACTTATGCTGGAACTCCCGTAAAATTTACGGGAGGTCAAGCATACTTATGCTGGAACTCCCGTAAAATTTACGGGAGGTCAAGCATACTTATGCTGGAACTCCCGTAAAATTTACGGGAGGTCAAGCATACTTATGCTGGAACTCCCGTAAAATTTACGGGAGGTCAAGCATACTTATGCTGGAACTCCCGTAAAATTTACGGGAGGTCAAGCATACTTATGCTGGAACTCCCGTAAAATTTACGGGAGGTCAAGCATACTTATGCTGGAACTCCCGTAAAATTTACGGGAGGTCAAGCATAATTATGCTGGAACTCCAGTAAATTTTACGGGAGTTCCAGCAAGTATAATTGTCCAGTATAATATACTGGAGTTTGGAGCACTGGTGCTCTAGTCTCCCGCAAATTTTACAGGAGTTAGCAAAGTATACCGGTTATTATGCTGGAGTTCGAACACAAATGCACCAGAACTCCCGTATATTATACTGGACCGGTCCCTGTTGCAGCAAAATAGTGGCTATTTTTCATTGACTTGGTAAACGCTGGCTATTTTTCAATGACCAATGTAAAAACTGGCTATACCATGATATTTTAACAAAAACATACGTCTCCGCAAAGTTGTAAATCATTTATGGGGCCTGGCGCCTGCCCAGTATCGAAACAGTCAAGAAAGTTGGTGACCTGATGGCAGGGGAACCGACGACTAACGCCTCAGTAAATGGCAGTAATAACTATAGCGGTTTTAAGATAGCGAGATTCCTTGTCGGATAAGTTCCAACCCGCATGAAAGGCGTAACACACAGTCTTGGAGAAAGGCTCGATGAAATAGATCGATAAGAAATGAACTAGTTTGGACAGCTGATCAACAATCTCTCAAAGTAATAGGACAAAGTCTATCACTGTCTCGTCTCACTTCCAATGTGATATATTTGAACTGGTTGTAAGGGTGATGTTGGTCTCTAGTGCGCAACCTTAACCAACTTTATAATTTAAATATTTAATGGGAAAATTTCACATTACAACAACTGAGCTTCATACTTTTTAATTTTATAGCTCATATTTTAATTTACAATCAACTAGTCCAAAAATAATAGTCTAAGATTCAACATCCAACTCAAATAGGTTCTCAAAATATTTAATTTTTAAAAAAGATTCCTCAAGCTTTTAAATTAATTTTCGAATCAGTAATTGTGATTCAAATATTAATTCAACAAATCAAATTTATTTGGGTGGTGAAAATTAGATTTTTAACAAGCTTAAATATGTGGGTTTAAATTCCGAATTTAATTTTGTGAGAAATTTGGAGTGGGTGTTATTTAGACTTGTTAGAAATAGTATAAGGAGGATGTATATAAAATTTGAAGTCATTTAGTGGAGATTTGGATTGGTTTTGAACGAGAATTACAACTGAAAATCGTGGAAGAAGTTCGTCCACAGACGCTTGTATAAAAGTGTATAATAGTGTATAAGGTGTGTTTCTGCACTCATATATACTATTATACAAGATTATACATAATTATACAAAATACTGACTTCGTCTTCTTCCTTGTTTCGTTTTTGAAATTTAACTCAAATCTTGCTCAAGTCTATCCAAATCACTTCAAATTTAAATTTTGAACTTCTTTTGATATTTTCAATCAATTGGAATAACACCCAATCAAACAACTTACAAATTCAAAAAACCCCATTTTCAAAAGCAAAGCTTTGAATGGTCTTCAATGGTGGACTTCTACTCTTTAATTTTCTTACATTGCAGGCAAGTGACACAAGAGGAGAAACATAAAATACACGGTCCCTTGAAGCATATGAAAAAGATGTGAGAAGAAGAGAGAGTGAAAGCAATGGTTGTGAGAACAAAGAATTAACTCCATAGCTTTTAGAAGCAATGGTCGTAAGAACACATATTTTAAATTTGCAAGTACTTTCAAAATATGTACAATGTGGGCTAGGTAAGGTAAAACTTAAAAACATGGGCCGTTTTTTATTATGGTGTAAAGTCACATGTATTTTCTTGTAATTCTTTCATATTTGTTAATCAGAACATATTCAATGACATATCTCATCAACAGTATAAGACTTTACTAATCATAAGTAACTACAAGTGATTTATATCCTGTTTGGCCAAACTTATTTTTGGCCAAAAGTGCTTTTTTTTTTGTCAAAAGCACTTTCGGCCAAAAATTGAGGTGTTTGGCCAAGTTTCTGGAAGGAAAAAAAGTGCTTTTGAGGAGAAGTAGAAGCAGTTTTGGAGAAGCAGAAAGAAGTAGGTTTTCTCCAAAAGTACTTTTTTTAGAAGCACTTTTGAGAAAAATACACTTAGAAGCAGTTTTTAACAGTTTGGCCAAACACTAAATGCTCCTCAGAAATGCTTTTCAAACTAATTAGCCAAACACAAACTGCTTCTCACCAAAAGTACTTTTGAGAAAAGCACTTTTGAAAAAAAGTGCTTCTCAAAATAAGCTGATTTTTGCAGCTTGGCCAAACGGGTTATTAATCCATTTGATGTGAAGCTACAAAATTTCAGCTTGTATATTTTATTTCTTATCTTATTTCCTGAAATCAACGTGTACAAATATAACTTACATTTCAACCTATTTTGACATTCTTTTTTCCAGTTGCCTTTTTAAAACTTATTTTTCCTATTATTAAATCAATATTCTTACTCTTTTCTCTCTCTGTAAACTAAAATCCTAACTTATTAAATCAATATTCACCAATTGCATTTCTTTGTTTAACTCCCTCCCCTTTTTTTAATTCATTAGATTTGCTTGAACTAATTAAAACTTAAAATATTTACTTAAAGAAAGAAATATGCTATTTTTGTTTCTTACTCTTGTTTTTACATTTGTAGTTTTATAGCTCTACAAATGTTAAGGTATTTTGATGACAATGCCGGCTTTTTGTGTCACAAGTGTAGTTTATGTCATCGTTAATTAATTTTTATAATTCTAGTTCCCCAATCATAAACCAAAATGTTGAACTTTTACAAATATATATTTAGTTAATTAAGTAATAAACAGAGTTCGTTAGTATTAAAATATTTAAATCAAATGCAACCAACAAGAATGTGGAATATCCGTAGTTTATTGATTTCAACGAAAATTTATCTGACTCTTGATTATTAGGGTCAAAGTTCTTCAATTGCAATTTTCCGTATATTTCTTTAAAAAAAAAAATTGTTACTCTAGTAACCAAAAATTTTAAAGGAAAAAAATCGTATTGCCGCTGAAAAAATAATAGCCGAAAAAATATGTATGAAATTATATATATATATACACACACACACACACATACAAATTTTATACACTTTTTCAGCTACCAAATGTAGTTTCTAGCACGGGTTAAAAGTGATAATACCCAAAATTTAAAAGATAACCCCAATATAATAGTGAAAATAGCACGGGCTAGCCAGTTTTCGGACTGGTAATTGAAAAATAAGTTAGCATTTGCAAAGTCATTGAAAAATAACCACTATTTTGCTGCAACGCGGAATGTTCCAGCATAATATATTGGAGATTGATGCACATGTGTATGAACTTGCAGCATATTATGCTGGAACTCCAACATCCAGTATATTATGCTGGAAGTTTACATGTAAAAAATTCGAACTCCAGTATATTATGCTGGAATATTTTCCGGATTTTGAATAGTATTTTCGTTCAAATTTACCTTTAAATAAAAAGTGACTAAATTTCGATTACTTTTAAAATTGTAGCTATTTTTTAATATATATTGTTGTTGCTGTTGTTGTCCCCAATATAATAATTAGTGAAAATGAATCAAGAGTCATAAATTTATTTTTCTATTTTTGGTTCGTTCATTTCTTTAATTAATTCTTCCTCTTTTCCCTCCTTTGCTCTCCTTTTCTTTATAAAGTGAAATCATGCAATTTCTTCTTTGAATAATTCACTTGTAATAATATAATGTTATGTTGAAAAGTTATCTATTTTTCAATAATATTATTTATATTATTGTCTTTTTTTATTGGTCATCATCACTAATACTACTTGTAAAGAATAGCAAAAGAAGTGTATTATTCGAAGACCTTCTGCTAGCCCAAGATCGTTAACTAAGATTGGAGGATTCAACAAAAGAAGAGGAAGCTTGAAAGGAGAAGAAAAGTTTTGGAGAGGAGAACTTTGTTTAGAAAAGAAGGCTTTCTTGAATTTGGCTTCAATACAAATGTCTAACACCACCCCTATTTATATTTATCTAAGGATGGTTCGAGATAACATGCACAAGAAAAATCTAGTGAACCTTATCTTTCCATAATACTCTAGAATATCTAGATGTCTCTAACAAATAACCTTATCTTGCCACAACATTCTTGCCACAACATTCTAGAACATCTAGATATGTCTACTAAATATCAAGGATACTTCACTAGGATATTCTAGAGAATTCTATATTTTTCCAAAAAATTAACTTTAATTTATTTTTCTCACACTACTAATATTATTGTTGTCATCATCAATACAATAATTATCGTATTTGTGTTGTTGTCATTGTTATATAGTACTATTATTATTACCGGTATGTTTGTGAGCGATATTAGAATGTTTTTTTACACTTCTTGTTAAATATACTAAAATGATTAGTTTTTCCACTGAAAGAAATTCTACAAAAGTATAAAAACAGCATTAATAACACCTGTTGATATAATAAAATAAAAAATGTTAATTCCAAATATATCATCTAAATTATGTGGTTAACATCTGGATAGTCACTCAACTTTGCTTAAATATCACATGGGGATACTTATGCCTCCTAAAAGTTTCATTCGGCAAGTCCTGTTGAAGTTTTTATGATTTATGCCCAAAACTATTTTTTCTCCTAATTTATCCTTATCTTTTCAATTAATGGAGTGTTATATTAATTACCGAGAATTTTAAGAAGATATAAAAAAAAAAATAGTTTAGACAAATACTCTTATCATTAATTATTGAATGTCTTTTTTAGGAGTGTGCAAAAACCTTAAAAGACAGATAATATAGACTGATTGTAGTTCGTATTTAATACTCCCTCCAGTCCTAAATAAGTACTCCCTCCGTTTGTGAACCTATTTCCTTTTTGGTCCGTACTAAAAAGAATGACCTCTTTCCTTATTTGGAAACAATTTACCTTTATGCAATGATTTATCGCCACACAAAATATTTGTATTTCATTTTACACCACAAGTTCAAAAGTTTTCCCTCTTTTCTTAAACTCCGTGCCCAGTCAAATGAGTTCACATAAATTGAAACGGAGGGAGTAATTTTTTGGCCTTTTTCTTGTAGTCCAAAATAAGTAATTTTTTCAGATTTCAAGAATGAATTAATTATTTTTTTCCTACATTGTCCTTGGAGTAAATAGTGTTGGAATATGTGCTAGGAGTGTTTATGTGAGATAGTAAAGGTTAATATGGTCAATTTCATTGCTAATTAATATTAAAAGGTGGATTTCTTAATCTGTGTGAAAATATCAAAAAAAAAATCACTTATTTTGGAGGGAGGGAGTGATGATAAACTAATATGATTTGGTGCATACACGGGATCTGCTATGATAAACTAATATGATTAGTAGAAATTAATATTTTTTTTTTCAGGCCTTTAATATATTCTCTTCTTTGAACCCAAGAAAGGAAAACGAATTATCCTCCCTCTATTCTCCGAATCACACAGACAACTAAATTCTACCCTTTTCCACTGTGTTAAAACGGAGTAAACAAAGTTATGAGTGCAGCATAAGCTGGAATATCCCGTAATATTCATAGTATAAATATTTAAAAGATAGTAAAAAATTAATTATCGGAATTAACAATAGAAAATGGATGACTATATAAACACTTTGTTTGCTACCTTTGTAAAATTAAGAGCATCTCGTGTGTTCTAAATCCTACTGATCTCACCTCAGCAGTTGAATTTTGAATTTTAAAGGTTTAGTTCTTTCTTTTAATTTAGCCATTTGGCGTTTAAATCCTCAATATGTCTCTTTGTTGCTCATGTCACCTCTCATTTTCAGATAAGTGTGTAAAAAATATTATATGGGTTGTGTGGATTATTTATTTTCTAGTGGTCTTATACTAGTTTTTCTACGTATTATTTACATGCATGATACTAATAATGTAAGTGTTGGGATTTTTGTAAAATATATGGGGTGCGAAGCGGAGTTTTAGCATAACCAGTAAAATTGTTTTCATGTAACATAGAGGTCAGGGATTCGAGCCATAAAAACAACCTCTTGCAAAAATTGCAAGGTAAGGTTGCGTACAATAAACCCTTGTTGTCCAGCCCTTCTCCAGACCCCGCGCATAGCGGGAACTTAGTGCACCGGTAAAGTTGTTGGTAAATTTGCTGCCATGTGACCAAGAGGTCACGAGGTTCGAGCCGTGAAAATGACATCTTGCAGAAATGCAGGGTAAGGTTGCATACTATATAGACCCTTATGGTCCGGCCCTTCCTGTGAACCCGTGCATAGCGGGAGCTTAGTGCACCGGACTGCCTTTTTTTTTTTCATATGGAGTGCATACACATATTTCTTTACAATAGACCCTTATGGACCGGTCTTTCTCCGGACCCCGCGCATAGCGGGAGAGCTTAGAGCACTGGTAAAATTGTTGTTATGTGACCAAGAGGTCACGGGTTCGAGCCGTGGAAACAGCACCTTGCAAAAATGCAAGGTAAGGCTACGTATAATAGACTCTTGTGATCTGACCCTTCCCCAAAACCCGCACATAGCAAGAGCTTATTGCACCGGACTGCCTTTATTTTTAATTTTTAATATGGAGTGCATACATAGATCTCTTCACCATGCATACGTTGTTCATTTTCAGTTGCTATATATTTTTGTAACGACTTAATTAAGTGATATATAGGTAACAGTTTTACAATGACAATATATCTGGCTTCTAATATCAGCTGTTTTGATTTCATTGCAGAGATCACCTTGTTATTTCAGTAGCAATTAGCAAACAAAGTTCCTCATAATTCAAACTTGAGGTATGTTATTCTCTTCCTCTTTTTTCTCGTTTGTTCAAAGTATATTTTGTTTTTTAACATTATCAGTATATTTTAACCTGTTGTAGGACGTAACCTGCCTTACATTTCTAAGTTACGGTCCCCATTTTTTATGAACAGTTACCTATAAATTAAAAAAATGCCAAATAACATAGCAAATGACAGATGATTTGTGTATTGTATTGTGTCCCTCATGGTAGTTACTGGTCGATACTACTGCATACCATTTTATTTATGGTTTATGGTTTATGTTTAGATAATCATCTAAGTGATTTCTGATAGAGTTACTAATGCTCTCTTGTTTTTGCTTTTGTTTTCTTTTCCTTTTCCTTGAGCCGAGGGTCGATTGGAAACAGCCTCTCTGCCCTTTCGGGTAAGGGTAAGGCCTGCGTACGTATTACCCTCCCCAGATCCCACCTTGTGGGATTATACTGGGTAGTTGTTGTTGTTGTTGTAACATAGCAAATGACAAGAGAGGAATATTATGTTGATTCTTCTCTTGAACAATGTCTTGTTGAGAACAGACTTTTCTTTTTATTTCTTTTTTTTTAGATTTCTTTATATCGACATTACATTAGCGTACTGGATAATAAATGATAATTAGGACCATTGTATTCATCGATAAATTTTATTTTTAACAAGTTCTGTTTTATTCTTCTTGACATATATAGTTCTGATTATAGAAATATCCAGCAAATCTTTGGTAATTAAAATAATAACAAGGCAGGCTTTAGTCTATTCAGCTCCCATTAACTTAATTAATTAGCATTAATTCTTCCTTACTTCAATCATTAAATTCAAGATTACATCTTCTTAGACATTTGGACCATCAGATGGAATAAAGATGGAATTAGTAGAAGTTGGAGGTTAAAAAATTGTTTTATGTATTTAATTAGCAGGTATAATTGAAGCTAAAAGCAATGTATGCTCAAAAATCCATTGAAGATAAATTCTCAAAGATACATCCATGTTTTCCAGTGAATACAAGAATAGCTATAGTTGGAGCAGGTCCAAGTGGAATATCAGCTGCTTATGCATTATGTAATCTTGGCTACAACAATGTGACAGTAATCGAAAAACATCATTCGGTTGGTGGCATGTGTGAATCTGTTGATATTGAAGGTATACAAAAATGTCTTATATAGAGTTTATGTTCTGTGCACTAAAAGGGCAGCCCGGTGTACTAAGCTCTCGCTGTGCGCGGAGTCCGGGGAAGGGTCAGACCACAAGGGTCCCGTTGTACGCAACCTTACGATGCATTTCTGCAAAAGGTTATTTCCACGGCTCGAACCCTTGACCGCTTGGTCATTTGGCAGCAACTTTACCGGTTACGCCAAGGCTCCCTTCACTAATAACGTGAAATAGAGTAACAAACTGCCATAGCTGGTTAATTTGCACGGCTCGTGTTAAAATTCTTTATATTGTCAGCGTATGTAATTTAAACTTGTTTTATATGTAAGTACTTTTTGTTTGAGGGTGTGATAAGTAACAGATTTTGTGTGTTATGTAGGAAAAATTTATGATCTTGGAGGTCAAGTCCTAGCAGCAAATAGTGCTCCAACAATTTTCCATTTAGCAAAGGAAACAGGAAGTGAGCTCGAAGAATTAGGCTCTCACAAACTTGGATTAATTGATAGCCAAACAGGGAATTATCAGGACAACAAAGTTGCAGATGATTATGTATCTGTTATAGCACTGACACTAGAACTCCAGGTCAGTCTATGTCAATTGTCATGTAAAAAAATTCAGTTGATATACGAAAAGAAAAGGAATCATAATTCGTAGTAATTCATGAATTGACTAGTTTTACACTAAAAGGGCAGCCCAGTGCACTAAGCTCCCGCTATGTGCGGGGTTCGGGGAAGGGCTGGACCACAAGGGTCTGTTGTGCGCAGCCTTACCCTGCATTTCTGCAAAGAAGCTGTTTCCAGGGGTTGAACCCGTGACTTCCTGGTCACATGGCAGCAACTTTACCAGTTACGCCAAGGCTCCCCTTCAAATTGACTAGTTTTACACTGGCTGTCATAATTCAGCTCGTTTGAACCATAAAAGTTTATTCACAGGACAAAGCAAAGGATTCAGGTAGAATTGGTGTTCATGCTGTGAGTGACATTGCTTCTGATATGACGCCTTCATTTCTTGAAAGTCGCGGATTTAAGTCTGTTCCAAAATCTGTTGCATATGGCTACACTGCTTCTGGATATGGATTTGTTCAAGACATGCCTTATGCATATATTCATGAGTTCACCCGAACGTCTATGGCTGGGAAAATTCGACGTTTCAAAGATGGATACACAAGCCTTTGGAAGAAAGTTAGTGAATCTTTGCCAATAACAGTCATGTGCCAAACGGAAGTCCTTTCAGTCAGACGCGATACTTCAGGCGTCAAAATTGATGTCAAAAACAGCAGTGGGGACTTCAAAAGTATGGAATTTGATAAAGTGATATTATCCGGGGCATTTCCTTATAGGAATGGGAGGATATATAGATCACCATCTCCCATTTCAACAGGTATGATATGCAGCCTTATTCGTGCTTGAGTTTCCGCTTACTTTGATGCTAATGTTAATTTGATATAACAGATCCTGAAAATGAAGTGCTGGAATTGAGTGAACTTGAAAAGGAGTTGTTCACTAAAGTACAGACCATTGATTATTACACGACGGTTTTGAAGATTAAAGGACTAGAACACATGCCAGTTGGATTCTATTACTTTGAGGAATTTATGGATGATCCTGAAACAATAGGAAATCCAGTTGCCATGCAGAGATTCTATTCCAATACAAACATTTTTCTTTTCTGGTCTTACGGAAACTCAGCCAACGTTGAGGGTTCAACAGTTTTACAGCTCGCGATTGATGCTGTCAAAAGGATTGGAGGTGAAGTTGAAATGATCGTCCTGCAACGACGATTCAAGTATTTTCCTCATGTAAATAGCCAAGGTAATGCTTGTTATACTAAAAGCACAACATGTCTTTCTTGTCAAAAAGTAATTCTATAAAATAGGGGTAACAAAATTTCTTTATATTTGGACACAGATATGAAGGATGGATTCTATGACAAAATAGAAAACCAGCTTCAAGGTCAGCAAAATACTTATTATGTGGGTGGATTAATGGCATTTGAGCTGACTGAAAGAAATTCATCCTATTCTATGGCATTAATTTCCAAGCACTTTGCAAATACTGATCCACAACCGAGATTTCCTTATGTTAAGGTACTCGAAACAGAAAATGACTCTTGCATTTTAAGAAAAGTTGAAGTGTGACATGTGAATAATTCAAATCAAAACCATTGATTTTGCAGAGATTATTTCCGCTCTTATCTGATCGCTTGGATAAGAATCCTACAGCTTTGAAAGAATACCAGCAAGTGGAATTTCCTGAATTGACTAGCCTCGACGGTTATTTAAAGCACTGGAGTACTCATAACATCACCAGAAAGAAGACATTGTACAAATGGATTAGTGAAGAAGGACAAGTAGTTAACCAGAGGACATATGAAGAACTTAATACTAATGCTTCTTGTATTTCTCAGAAGCTGTTGTCCAGTCAAAAACCAAACATGAAGCAAGGTGACAGAGTTCTCCTAGTTTATGTCCCGGGGCTTGATTTTGTCGATGCCTTCTTTGGGTGTTTACGAGCTGGAGTATTGCCTGTCCCAGTACTTCCATCGGACCCAATGCAAAGAGGAGGACAAGCACTACTCAAGATTGAAACCATTGCTAAATCATGCAATGCAGTGGCTATTTTGTCAACTGCTGGTTATCATGCAGCTGTTCGAGCAGGCTCCGTGAAGAGTCTGTTATCACTGAACCGTAAAAATGGAACGTGCTCAGCTCGCTGGCCTAATCTTCCATGGATACACACAGATTCTTGGGTTAAGAATGCCAAAGAAATGCACTCAAATAACAATGACAGGTTTGAACCCCAACCGGATAATGTGTGCTTTCTACAATTTACATCAGGGTCAACAGGAGATGCTAAAGGAGTTATGATAACTCATGGTGGTTTAATCCACAATGTGAAGTTAATGCGAAGAGTATACAAAAGCACATCAAACACAGTACTGATAAGCTGGCTTCCTCAGTACCATGATATGGGACTTATCGGTGGCCTTTTCACAGCTCTAGTAAGTGGGGGATCAGCAATTTTGTTTTCCCCAATGACATTCATCAGGAACCCTCTCCTGTGGCTCGAGACGATGAGCAAGTACAAAGCAACTCACAGTGCTGGTCCAAACTTTGCATTTGAGCTTGTCGTCCGGAGGTTAGAGGCTAACAAAGAGAAGGAATGGAAGTATGATCTTTCACCACTTAAGTTTCTAATGGTTGCTGCTGAACCAGTGAGACAGAAAACTCTAAAGAGATTTATTGAGCTCACGAGACCTTTCGGTCTTTCTCAGCGAGTGATGGCTCCTGGCTATGGATTGGCGGAAAACTGTGTGTTTGTAAGCTGTGCTTATGGAGAAGGAAGACCAATTTTGGTGGATTGGCAAGGAAGAGTTGGTTGTGGCTACACGAATCAAAATGAGGCAGATGTTGACATCAAAATAGTTGATCCGGAAAGTGGTGAGGAGCACAAGGAATCTGGAAAGGAAGGAGAAATATGGATTAGCAGTCCTAGTGCAGGCATGGGATACTGGGGAAGAGAGGAACTGACTGAGAAAACTTTCAGAAACAAACTCGGAACGCATTCCGAAAAGGTATACACAAGAACTGGAGACCTTGGAAGGATAATTGATGGGAATTTGTTTATAACAGGAAGAATCAAGGACCTTATTATAGTTGCTGGAAGAAATATCTACCCGTCAGATATTGAAAAAACTGTTGAAAGCTCATCCGAACTCTTGCGACCGGGTTGTTGTGCTGTCATTGGAGTTCCAGAAGAGACCTTATCCAGCAAAGGAGTGTCAGTACCTGATCACTCTGATCAGGTTGGCTTAGTTGTCATTGCAGAAGTTAGAGATGGTAAACCTGTTAGCAAAGATGTTGCTGAGGAAATTAAAGCAAGAGTTGCTGAAGAACATGGTGTTACTTTGGCTTCTGTTAAGCTGATCAAGCCAAGGACTATCAGCAAAACAACATCTGGAAAGATAAAAAGATTTGAGTGCTTGAAACAATTCAGTGATGGAACACTGGATGTGGTTCCGGATCAAGTTTCGTCGAAGCGGAAACTTCTTAGATCTTTCACCACAGCTTCATGCAAGGAGGGAAATACACCAAGGCCACATTTGAATAGAACATCACCTTCACCAACTCCAAGATTGAATAAAATAGAAATAGTGGAGTTCCTGAAAAGACTGATTTCTGAGCAGACAGGAATCTCTATCTGCAAGATTACTACTACTGAGAGCTTAGTATCTTATGGTATTGATTCTATTGGTGTAGTCAGGGCAGCTCAAAAGCTTTCAGATTTTCTTGGAGTGCAAGTTGGTGCAATCGATATCTTCACTGCAACTTGCATTGAGGACTTGGCAAGCTTCACAGAGGATTTGGTTAGGAAATCTCGGCCTCAGGATACCGAAAGTCCTTATTTTCAAGACTACTCAGAGGATGATTCTTGTAATTTTTTGGCTGAAGTTTCCTCATCTCGTCGATTCGGTATCATGCTATTACAACTTCTTGCTCTTGTCTATGCAATTTTCATGCTGGTCCTTCCTGCATACTCATCCATATCTGTCTTTAAGAAACTGATTTTGGAAAGTCCAACTTTGATCAATTCATTTCCTTGGGCTGGTTATGCAATTTCTTTGATTTTTGCGCCATTTGCTTGGATTTTATGCATATGTACCACATGCATATGCATAGGTATTCTTGGAAATTTAGTCCTTCAACCAAATTATTCCCTGACACCAGAAGTGTCCATTTGGTCATTGGATTTTGTTAAGTGGTGGGCACTATATAAGGCACAAGAAATGTCATCCAAAGTTATGGCAGTGCATTTGAGAGGAACAGTATTTCTGAAATACTGGTTCAAAGTATTTGGAGCAAGGATAGGATCATCAGTCGTACTGGATACCGTCGATATCAGCGATCCAGCACTCGTTTCGATTGGAGATGGAGCTGTTATTGCAGAAGGAGCTTTAATTCAAGGCCATGAAGTGAAGAATGGAATCTTGAGTTTCCTTCCAGTTAGAATTGGCAAAAACTGTTCAGTAGGTCCTTATGCTGTAATCCAGAAAGGAAGTGTTTTGGGAGAAGGGACAGAAATAGCATCATTACAGAAGACAGAAGGAAAGGCAGCATCAAAATCAAACAGCAGCAAGAAGGTGAGGACTTTGATATCACAAGTTAAATTTATCCGATTGTTCAACCTTTTATAGCCTTCATATTCTCTTATTTAGCCCCTAAACAGAATCCTGAGGAGCCTTTTTAACATAGTGAAATGCATTTGTATTGTGATTTCAGGTCATTGAACAGCCAAAAGAAACAGAAGGTGGTCTTAGTCAAGCTATGTATCACTTTATGGGAATCTACATTGTCGGATTCATAAGCGCTCTCTCAGGAGCGATCCTTTATTTCTTGTACATTCTGTTAGCTCAAAAATCTCCATTTCTTCAACACTTTTCCTTAATCTGTCTTTCTGGAGCATTCCATTGGCTTCCTTTCACTATCATTGCTCACATGACCATTATTTCTACTACCTCTTCAAGTCCAATAACCTTTGCTATCTCAGTTGCAACCGCCTACTTGGCTCATGGATTGATCCTGAGCTTCCTTACCATCTCTGTCAACAATTTTCTCTCAAAAAGCACAGATGATTCACGAAGAATATGGCTGAAACATAGAATTAACATTGCCTGTCATCTCAGATTTGCTAAACTCCTTTCTGGAACTGAAGCTTTCTGTATGTATTTGAGGCTCTTGGGTGCAAAAATTGGAAAGCATTGTTCTATCCGAGCCATCAACGCGGTTTCTGATCCGAAATTGATATCACTAGGTGATGGTGTACATCTAGGTGATTTCAGCAGGATTGTAACCGGTTTCTATTCGTCGAGTGGATTTACAAGTGGGGTAGTTGAGGTACAAGACAATTCAGTTGTTGGGAGCCAAAGTGTTGTTCTTCCAAAGTCACTTATACAGAAGGATGTTATTCTTGGTGCACTTTCAGTTGCTCCAGTGAATTCTGTTCTTTATAGCGGTGGCGTTTATGTTGGATCTCAAGTTCCTGTCATGATAAAGAACACACAACATTCTATGGATGAGAGGATAGAAGAGATGGATACAAAGTACAAGAAGATAGTTGGAAATCTAGCTGCAAATTTGGCTGCAACCACTCTCAAAGTCAAAACAAGATATTTTCATCGAATTGGTGTTAGTGGAAAGGGAGTGCTTAAGATGTATGACAACATTAAAGGATTGCCAGAACACAAAATCTTTCAATCTGGCAAACATTTTCCTGTCATAATCCGGCATAGCAACAGCTTAAGTGCCGATGATGATGCAAGGCTTGATGCTCGTGGTGCTGCTTTGAGAATACTCTCTGATTCTACTTCAGATGATGAAAAACCAATCCTGGACTTGACACTGAAGACAGGGAATGCCTTTTATGCTCGGACTATCTCTGATTTCGCGACATGGCTTGTTTGTGGCTTAGCTGCAAGGGAAGAGCATGTGAAACGTGTTCCACATGTTCGCGATGCAGTATGGACATCACTACGTGATGCGAATTCATTTACAGAGATGCACTATTACTCAAATATATGCAGGCTTTTCAGGTTCAAAGATGGACAAGAAATGTATGTGAAGTTCAAGTTGAGGCCATGTGATGAGAACATTAGTGAAGATTCTGGTAAAGTTGAGCCTATTGGAATACTTCCTCCAGAAACAGGTGCAATTCCAAGGAGAGATAACGACACACGCCCGTTACTTTTCCTTGCTGATGATTTCCAAAAACGCGTGAGCTCACCAGGTGGCGTTCGCTACATTTTCCAACTCCAATTCAGGCCAGTGCCTAAGGATGAAGCAACACAAGATATTGCACTTGACTGCACTAGACCATGGAATGAAGCTGAATTCTCATATGTTGATGTTGGAGAAATCATTATTGATCAGAATCTCACAAAGGAACAATCAGAGAAGCTGGAATTCAACCCTTTTCTCCGATGCCACGAGGTTGGTGTTATCAAAGCAACATCAGCCTCACAAAGTGCTTCAATCGATCATGGTCGTTCATTGATCTATGAAATTTGCCAACATTTGAGAAATGGTGAACCACTTCCAGAAGCCTGGAAAATTTTCATAGAACAATCTGATGTGAAAGTTGATCTTTCTGGTTGTCCTATTGCATCTTCACTACAAGTAAAACAAGAAACTAGTCATGAAATAGCTCTATCAAGAACATGGTATCAAACTTCTTGGTCTACTTTTGCTCAGCCACTATTCCAAACATTCTTGCCATACTTTTTCTTGGCATATTCAATTCATGGTCCACTAAATTGGCTGATGTTTTTAAAGCAAACTACAACTCAACCACTATACTGGTTTTTTCCTTTCTTTTGGATATCCTCAGGGCTAATAGCAGCATTGGTTTGTGTATTGGCAAAAGCTGTTTTCACAACAAGAAAGAAAGATGGAGGAAAAGCACATATATGGAGCACAAGTCTTTTGATGGAAACAATATGGCAAGCATTTAGGACAATAGTTAGTGACTATTTCATGGAAATGACAACAGGATCATTCTTGTTTGTTATTTGGATGAAACTTATGGGATCAGAAGTTGAGTTAAGTCAAGGGGTTTATGTAGATAGTATGGGAACTTTATTGAATCCTGAAATAATGGAAATTGAAAGAGGTGGATGTGTAGGCAAAGAAGCATTGTTATTTGGACATATATATGAAGGTGAAGGAGTAGTGAAATTTGGAAAAGTTAGAATAGGAGAAGGAAGTTTTGTGGGGAGTAGAGCTGTGGCAATGCCTGGAGTTGTAGTAGAAAATGGTTGTAGTTTAAATGCACTTTCACTTGCTATGAAAGAAGAAATTGTTAAGTCAAGGTAAAGTGGTTGCCTCTCTACTCACTCGGGGTAGGGGTAATTAACGTCTACGTATACACTACCCTCTCCAGAACCACATGCAGAATTTTACTCGGATGTGTTGTAAGGTAAAGTGGTTGTTGGCTTTTGTCATTCTTTCAAAAGAATATGATAAGCTAACAACCATTGTTGATGAGTTTATTGTGTTATGTTTCATGGTTGGTTTAGTGAATAAAGAACAAGTCCTATAGTTTTTATGTCAAGGGAGAATAATTGATAAGAAAGTTATTCTCTTCTGTGTATGATTCTGAAGGGAAAAAAAGTGAAAATAAAGGAAAATCGTTACGTTTTCAGTTTCTATTCTTTCTTTTCACCATATAACAAAACAACAACTATACTTCAATTCCAAGCAAATCAGAATCGACTATATATATATATATATTATATTGTCCATATCGTTGCTTGGCCCGTTTCAGGGCAATAGTTTATGTGAGAAAATAATTTGACATTTTGACCTCTTTATTTGTTTTCTCTTCGCTCATCCAAAGACAATGGAAAAGAAAACTTTTATTTCCCTTCATATTTCTTTTTCTTCCCTAATTTTCAACGCGCCAACACAATAATCATACCTCAATCTCAAGTAAGTTGAGGTCGATGATATAAGTTCTCGATGTATATGTCTTTACACTTAAACCCGTCTCAGTCCAATAGTATATGTGGCTCCAAGAGAAAATGCATTAACCTCTTCATTCATTTTCTCTTCACTCATCCAAATTAGACAATTGAAAAAAAAATTGAGGTATATATTCTGCTTTTTAGGATTGATTTATTCTTTAAGAGGTTTATACATCTTAAAAAAACTAGAGATTTTTTTTTTTTTTTTGCATTGACTTGAGATGAGTGTAATTTGAGTAACATAATCAATAAAGATTTATATAGTCGACACCAATTTATTGAGATTGATGTGTTGTTGTAATACTAATCTAAAATTAAAACGAATAAGAAATTAATGTGGAAGCGTACCTGGAAAAATATTTTAAATCTCATGTTGGAGGAAAAATCATTTTCTTGGAAAATAATATTTTTCTAACTCCACTCCCCTAAGAAAAAGAACTGATAAATATAATTTGCAACTTAAAATGAATGAAAGAAGGAAAAAAAAAAACTCAGCGCCCGTGAATGCGTGGCTCGTGACTTGTGAGCCATTCCCCCCTCAATCCACAAAGAAGTGCATGCATGCACAAATTCATTGAATCTGGACATTTTACTATTTTCTTTTTTGGAATATTTTTTATTCGGGTGTCAAGTATGGGATCTGATTAATTATGGTTCGCATCGTGGGTCGTGCCTGCATAAGACTCGCTAAAAAGAATATTCTTTCAAATATTTTTTATTCTTAGGAATCGAACCCGAAACTTTTAGTTAAGCACGGAGATTTTGATCTGTCCTACACAACTCTTGGTGGTATTCATTGAATCTAGACATGTTACAAGTTTTTTTTTTCTTTTTTTTTTTTGGACATTTCACAAGTTTCTTGAGAAAAGACAAACGATATAGCTGAACAAAGTTTCAAGAAACCAACAACGCCTGTAATCTCTAGGGTTGTGACACTTGTCACTTGTCTCTTTTACTTTTATAATTTGCCACGCAAATTCCATAGTTCTTTATTCTAATCAAAATGAGCATCCAAAATAAGTAATTTTTTAAATATTTTTATATAAATTAAAAAATTTATCTTTTAACATTAATTAGCAATAAAATTAATTATGTTAATCTTTAATATATCTTTACATAAACACTCCTAATATATAGTCCAATACTATTTACTCTAAGGACAATGTAAGGAAAAAAATAATTAATTCATTATTGAAATCTTAAAAAATTACTTATTTTGAACCACAAAAAAAAGGTCAAAAAATTACTTATTTTGAATCGTGGGGGAGTAGTTTTTTTTTGTAGTAAATAATGACACTTTTTCTCTCATAGTCATTTAGGTTCTCACAGTAACCTCTCTCCCATTTAGTACTTGGCGATTTTACTATAACCTTCATACTAATGACTACATATATTTCATAGTTTTTATCAATAAAAATCTAACTTTTATAATTTGTCAATTCTTTCTACCTTGATTAATGCAACCTCAGATGCTATATTTCTACGAGTAATTTTGAAACATTTTCGGTTGGTTGATGCCTTAGCATAAAATTCAACATAAAAAAGATTGTCGCTACACAATCAGTGGCGGAGCCAAGATTTTTATTAAGAGAAGTCAAAATATTAAAAAACAAATTCACCAAGAAGTCAAGGGGTGTCATTATATAGTATATATACATATTTTTTTAAAAATTACCTAGCTAAAAAGTGTAATTTTTCGACGAAGGGTGTCGGTTGACACCCCTTTGGTACATGTGGCTCCGCCACTGTACACAATAACGAAGTTTTAGTTGGTACGATTAAGTAATATTGCTATTAAACTATACAAGAATTTATATGTTATTTTATGTAGGATAAAAGATCTAATAGGAATACATATATCAACAATGTTAAGTATTTAAAGAAAAAATATCAGTTAATTAGAGTAAGTAATTAACATATAACAATCTCTTCATTATTAATTACCTCATAATTAAATCTCTTTACTATTACTCACTATTTAAATAATCTCTTTATTATTAACTCACCATATAAATAATCTATATATTAATTTCTTATTACTCTGATATGAACCAAAACCAAAATAAAATGTTTAGGTAGTATAGTGTAAAATATACATGTCTGCCTTTGATATTTAATCCAATAAATCAATACGTGACACATATTAAAAGCATTTATATTTTAATGTAATTTCGTTAAACAGTCTGTAAACGATGGTGATTTTCCGCCTCTTCTTTTTTGTCCTTTTACTTTTTTTTTTTGCTTATGGAATTTAATTTTCAATCTCGCCGTCTTCTATCTTTGTCTCTTTTTTTTTTTTTTTTTTTTTTTTT
>MU769400.1:4217-18664 GCA_026770625.1 Nicotiana glauca
TGGAATTATGTAGATATTTTTTGGGGATCTTCTAGGGTTCCAAAAACTTTTTTTAAAGAAGCATAATTACTGCCTATTTATAGGCACAAATGGGAGGGAATTTCAGATTTTCATTTTACATATTAGTCCCTATGTTATTTCTATTTTAAACCTCTAATTTCTAACTTGTTGCACAAGTGCAGTTATTTACTTAATATGTACACTATAGCCCACTCTAGAAGGTTCTATTTCCTTGAAATCCATGTTATACCCCTACTTCCTTTTAATATGTACTATTTTGAGTGATCATGCCATTTTTCTATGCCCAAAATACCCCTTAAGTTCCCTGAAATTACTACCAGCCTATTTTAAATTTTCAATAATGCCCTCATTTTATACTTAGAATTACCAATATTACCTTAAACCAATCCCAACCCTTTTTACCCTAATTTTCATCAGCTATAACCAATTCCCTATGACTAATTATCAAACTAATTAAACTAATAAAGTAAGAAAAATATTAAAACTAAATTCACTGAATCACAAAACAGAATTAGAAACAAAAAATTATCATTAGTCACCAAACAGATTCACAAACAAAAATTAATCAATATCAATTATCAATTTTAATCAAACGAACAGATCCTATTATTCTAATCGGTCAATTTATCAAAACAAAACTAACAGTTAATGACTCGACTGAATCACATTAAACTAACAGAAGAATTCATATGTATTTATCTAAAAATTGCCAACAACTCACAACTAATTTTTTTGTGCAAAGTAAAAAATATTAAAAATCTAGAAACTTAAAATCAATGAACAGAACAGAAAAACAGAACAATTGCGAACAAAGTTCACATTTAAGAATTCAATTAGTCTAGTTAAAATTAAATATAGTTCAAGCCCTAAATCACTATTTTGACCTTTGATTCCTTGATTATTCAGTCTAAATCCATATTTTTACACCATAAAATCGTATTCTAAGTCCAAGAATCCATACCTGATTAAAGCCCTTGAAACCCTCTTCAAAATCGCCTCAAAGCTCTCCAAGTTCGAAGTCCAAAATGTTGTTGTTTCAAAAATTCGCGAAGAAGACTATTTCATTTAACTGCCTAGACAATTCTGCTTCTCCTGTAAAATGTCGCTTCCGCGACTTCCGCATCTGCGGTCCACGTCTACTTCTGCGGACCTTCACTTAAGGGCCTTGACCGCTTCTGCGGCCCAAATTTCTCACCAGCGGGACCGCCTATGCGGTCCTAACTTCCGCTTCTGCGGAACTTGACATGGACCAATTTTCTGCTTCTGCGCCTTCCCGCTCGCTTCTGCGAGACCGCACCTGCGGTCCCATAACCGCAGGTGCAAAAACACAAGATACCAGCAAACTTAAACATGCAACAACTCCAAAACTCTCCGTTTAACCACCCGAACTCACCCCGAGGCCCCCGGGACCTCAACCAAAAACACAGACGTGGTCCAATACTCTATTCAAACTTGTTCCAATCCTAAAAACATATCCAACAATACAAAAATCCTCAATTCTCATCAATTTCAAGCCTAAGTTCTTCAAATTCTTCCGAAACTCGCATTCGATCAAAAACCCAACCAAATCACCTCCGAATGACCTGAAATTTTGCACACACATCAAAAATAACCTAACGAAGCTACTGCAACTCTCGAAATTCCATTCCGACCCCCATATCAAAATCTCACCTACCAACCGGAATTCGCCAAAATACTAACTTCGCCAATTCAAGCCTAATTCTACACCGGACCTCCAAAATCAATTCCGGTCGTACTCCTAAGTCACAAATCACCTCCCAAAGCTAACCGAATCACCGGAAATCACATCCAAGCCCTCTAACTCAATAGTCAATATCCGGTTGACTTTTTTAAAATAAGTCTTCCTTAAAGTGACTAAGTATCTCATTATCTACCAAAACCAAACCAATTCAACTCTAACTCGCCAAATGCAGATAATGAAACATGAAGGAGCAATAAATGGGAAAAACGGGACGGTAACATATGAGACGACGGGTCGGGTCGTCACAGACACTAACACGCATTACAACTTCTTCACTGAACAACCTTATAACTTTCAAACTCCATTTTTTCTCGAAAATTTAAGCTCTCGTTCTATTGTTCTGATTTTACACTGTTTGGCCGGCTGAAAGACAAGTCTAGATTCTTTGGATTCGAATTACCGTTGCATTCCTGTTTGCTTTCTTCTCCACTGGTATGTTTTAATTCCTGTTATCCTATTTGTTTTATGTGATTATTTGGTTAGTTTATTTCAAAATCTCAGCATGATTCTATTTGCTATATGACTATGTGATTCCACTTAGTGATAATACTGAACTAATGTGAAACCTTGTCCGATTCAGTTGTATGTTCCTTGTTCTAACTATTGTTAGATACTGCAAGCATATAATGTGTGGCTAATTCTGTATGATAGTTCAAGTACCCTTGCTTTTGTGATTACTTTAAATGATGGTATGAGTATCTAGTCTGAACAAATATCAACTTAGTTGAATTATATGCTGAACATGAGTTTTGTTTGTGCAGTTTTATTCTGAAATTTGAAGATCTTGGACAATAACAGGTGTGAAAGATAACTTGCGTTATATGACAAAACCAACAAGAAAATAATCACTATTATTTTTAGCCCAACGGTGGGCGCCAAACTGTCTATCGTGAAAATGGTAAAAATAATTAAATTTGATTATGGGACTCTAAAAATACGTGATCTATTTTTATGCTAGTTGTTAAGCACTTGATGCTAAGTGTGAGGTTTAGAAATGAGATAAGAGTAAGGAGTAAGGTGATAATCAAACTGATAGGTTAACAATCGAGGCCTCAAGCTTGTCGATTCGGAGGTCTCGAGGTCAATTTCGGAGCTCGGGTGTGAGCTATCGAAAGTGATCGAAGTATGGGTAACAACTATAATAAAATCTACAAAGTCTCTTTATGGCCAATGGTAAGCAATAAATAAAGAATAATAATGAAAACAACATTGAAGATGATAAATGGACGCAATAATCTCAAGAGAGTATGTTAGAGAGTAACGAAAATATTCTTTGCTTATTTAGTATGGAGCAATCAAACCTTACAATGTGCTAAGTATCACCTTTATATAGAAAAATGGGAGATCCTATCATAGTACAAATGCATTTATTACAAAGATATGGAGATGGGACAGCTAGTCGACGTCATGATACAAGCTCATACTAGCCTGGCAGACTCTGTCTGCTCTAGCTGTACCCTTTGGGATCTCCCCTCTTTTCCAATATAGCCGTTGGTCTACATTGCCTCGAGGCCGAGCATTGACATCCCTCGAAGGCAAACCTCGACCCCGGTCTCGATCCTTGGGAAGTATGTTCGTGGGGTATCATAATGATGAGAAAATTGGACCCTCCGATTTCACCGTGCACAGTACTTGATACCTGGAGATGGATCTTCTCCACATGGTTATATTAGCCTTCCTCGGTACTGGGTGAATTATGGTCAGTGATGTATATGTTCCAGGATGGATCTTTCCTGGGCTGTATGGGCTATATACAGTACCCAGTGGTTGGGTTTTTGAGAGTGTAAGCACATGAGGCTGATAACATGGTGCATTACATAAAACATGTGCATTGGCACGTAGGTATAGCAAATTTATATTATTTATATTATTTAGTCCTGCTTGCTTTACTGTTTTGAGCTGCTTATTTAATTTGAAAGCATGCATACGTTTCTACACAATTATTTCTATTTTATCTATAACGGTTGAGTTCGTCACTACTGTCAGTCCACAATTTGAACCCGTTACTTACCAAGTTGGATGTACTCACGTTACTCCCTGCACCTCGTGTGCTGATCCAGGCACTTCTGGTCACGGCGGCGGTTGCTGATTGAGGCTTCAGAGCTCGGAGACTATCAATGTAGTTTCACGGTGTTCGCAATCCTTGGCTCTCCTTCTTTATCTCTATTGTATTTCAAATTATTCTCTAGGCATTGTAGTCGTATATAGATTTAGACACTCATGTACTCAGTGACACCCCGATTTTGGGTTGGATTTTATCGTATTTTGGGATTTATTCTGTTTTTAACAGGTTCTTTAATGTAAACTACTTCCGTCTTTATTTTCAAAGTTATTTTGCTCTGACGAGTTGTTAAGTAAAGTCTGACCTAGTTCCACGATAGGCGCCATCACGGCGGCTGATTTTGGGTTGTGACACCTAAATATCTTCCTCTTAATCTTCTTGGCCGGTAAACCACCTCCACACTTATTAGTGACACTCGATAAGGGAGACACATTTAAGAAATCCCTACTAATGACCTAGATTGTCCCTCAACTGACCTTAAAATATTCTTCACCATCTCCATTGCATATCAATAACTCTAGTCACCATTTGAAGAGGCATTTGTAGCTGTCTTGGTCGGATCTTACCTCTATTCTAAGGATGTCTAAGAGGAGAGTAATACCCTTATTAGTACTGATCCATACCGGTACCGGTACCGGTATCGCACCGTACCAGTCCATATTGGGTGAGAGGTGGGGGATTTGGGTAAAGGATAAGGGGACCAGGAGGGTATCGAAAAAAGTACCAGTAGTACCGGTTTGGTTAATACCTTGAAGGTACTGAACCGATGCTCTTATTTTGTTTATTATAAAAATGAGCCATTTCTGCACAGTTAGCAAATATTTATTTTTAAATAATAGTCGTTGGCAATGACCAAAAATTGCTATTTTGCCTCCCTAGCCCCATAACACCCCCACCCCTAATTGATATTTTGACATCTAAGTTTGTTCAAATCAACTTTGGCCCTATTTTAAAACTATATGTACTCCATTACATTATTTTAATTTTCACACAAAACTCTCATATCTAACTAATTCTCTATCCCTCTCTATCTCTAATTGCAGTTAACGTTCTAGCACCCATATTAATTTTCGCCTTTGTTTTTGTTATATTTGTATTGCTATTTGTTGTAATTTTAAATATTTATCATTAAAAATAGCTCCTAAACTAGTAAAACAAGTATGTAATAGATTGATTAAGGGTAATGCTAAGGAGGAGAGTCCTCGTTTTGAAATAAATCCTAATCAGTCCGGGTTTAGGCATTACATACAAGAAATGTATAATACTGATTTTCAAGGTTTTCCAAGAACAACTGTTAGAAATAATATTTGCGATGATGAAGAAAATGAAGGCTTGCTAAAATATTAGAAGAGAAGAAACTTTGGCCTTCCGGAAATAATTCAAGAAGACGACGATGTCTATAATGAAATACTATCTACCAGAGACAGCGGGAACATAGAAGAACAAGTGCTATCAATTTCAAGCGAAGTGTTGATACCCAATTTTTTCCTTATATTTTTTAAAATGCATATGTACTTTCAAAATAGTGCATGAGCATCAACCAGTATTTTTTCATAATTTTAAAAGGATTTTAATTAATTTATTCTAGCATTTTATTATCTAAATAATTACTAATTGCATCGCAAATAATTTTATGATGATTTATTACTTAATTTTTATCATTTATATTTATATTAAGCTTTAATTATTTTATGCATAATTATATTTGTATCTTTAGGCTATAGTTACAATAATAGTCCATATATGGATAATTACATTATTTACATAGAAAATGACTTTTTATATTTTTTAGTATTAGTTAATTATTTTATATCATTTTCATGTACAAATGATATTTTTATCATTTATAAATCATTTTATTAAATTAAATGGGCATTTAAAACATAGTCCCTCTTCAATTGAATTTTTGGATCCCCAACCCAATAATATAGTTAGTCCCATTATATACACCAGCCCAAATACCCACTAACCCTGACCCACACCATTTAAAACCCGACCTAGCCTAAATTTAATCCTGACCGTTTATCTCAGAAGATCAACTGTACATGATCAGTTTTCCTTTTTAAATTGCACCAACCCCCATTCCCTACCCTCATGGAAAGGAGTTGTCCCAGAAAATGTCGAAACCCGATTTCGCGAGAAAAAGGGGGCGCGACAGCATGACGACTATGATGGGGATATCTTTAGGCTCTTACCATAACGAACTTATCTGTGAATTAGTCTTTAAGTAAGTCTTTATTATTCCGTTAATACTTGCGCACCCCTTCCCATTCTATGTGGATTTATTTGCCTATCCTTATTCATTTATGATTTTCCTCCCCTGCTTTATCGCTTTTACTATGAAAACTGACTCGTCTCCTTGTGTTTCTTTTCTTAAATGTCTTTACAATTATTAAATACCATATTTTATCATTATTCAACATGCAAATAATTGACAACGTGTTATTTTCTTTTTGCATAACTCCATGCTCAATATCATATTCCACGCGTGCGTATTAATGCCATAGCGACACTTGATGAGTGTCCGCACTCTTTCTAAAATTACCCTTTAAATTCTGAAAGGCTTATTTACGGTAAAAATAATCGATCAGCGGTGCAGTTAACTGCTCCGTGCATTTCTCCCTCAAGTTGTCTGCTTGAGGGTACCAGTCTAGACTTCTATAGAAACTTTGCTCTGATAAATAACTGTACATGCATAATGGTAAAACCTAGCCGGGTTAATATGGTGTCCACATAATAACCCTCTAAGAAAGCCTTGTCCAAAGTCCACCAGGATTTTCATAATCCCAATGGACACAATCACAATATGTGCATTATTTGAACAGATAAATTGCTGAGATGCTAATCGTTAATGTGTAAGTAGTCCAATCCGGAGGGGGCAATGGTCTAACTATATTTATTTTGCAGAAAACGAGGCATGAAGTCCCTAGTTTTGACATGGTCTGAAGTATACCACCGTTGTTGTTGGACTGGTGGGAAAATCTTTCGCCAAGCGATAAAAACCACATGAAAAGGGTTCTTGGAAATCTACCTTCCTTATTGGACATTCAACCAAATAACATATTGATCGAAGCTGCTACTATGTTCTGGGACAGAGAAAGAGCTATATTTCATTTTGGTGACATAGAAATGACTCCACTTTTGGAGGAAATCGGAGGGTTCGCTGAATTACCATGGGATAGTCCCGGTTTACTAATACCAAAAAATCGCAATGCTAGGGGGTTTCTAAAAATGATGGACCTGAGAAAGAACGAGGACTTGGAGTGCCTGAAGAAGTCTTATATACCCGTTTACTTTCTCTATGAATGATACAGACACAACAAATCTTACTGTATCTTTTATGATGAATTCTCCATAACTTCCCTAGGTTGGACTCATCGCAGGGTTTTTGTATTCATCACCTACTTTCTGGGTATGATAGTGTTTCCAAGACAAGGGGACAGAATTCACACCAGGTTGCCATGGTAACCAAAGCTTTAATGGAGGGAATTGAGGGACAAACCTATGCTATTATCCCGATGATTGTAGCAGACATAAATGGGGCTCTAGATCATTGCAAGAAGGGGTTCAAACACTTTAAGGGTTGTAACTTGTTACTACAAATTTGGTTGTTAGAACATCTTCAGAGGGGTCAGTACCGCCAAAAGTTTCCACAGAGACGATGGAACGTTCACATCGCTTTCCACCATTCTAAAAGAATGACCTTTATCCCAGCCAAATTTGGACAGCCAGAGAACGCTACAAAATGGGCATAGTTTTTCAACAATTTGACTGTGGACCGGGTTCATTGGATGTTCGAATGGTTCCCTACCGATGAATTCATCATCAGATCCAGGGACGTTCTGCATTTAGTGTGGATTGGGTTAAGGGGAATATATCCCTATATTCCTATCAGGGTTATGAGACAAGCGGGTAGAAAACAAGTCATACCACGAGTCTCCAAAATGAGTCATTACAGAGCCAATTTTTAGGGTAACGTTATTCCATACAAATGTGAGGCCCAACACATGTGGTACTTGAAGATTATTGTGGAAAAGGATACCATTGAGCTAGAGCAATATCATGCCGGTAATGCGTACTTCTACCTATCATGGTTAGAAGATAACATAGCAAGAATATTCGAGCCAAGGGTTTGTCAAGGAAATAGGTGTCACGCCCCCTTTTTCCCTCTTCACATAGGAAAATCGGGTTTATGACATTTTGGGTATAGGACAACTCATTCCTTTTAGGAAAAGGGTTTTCATTTGAAGAGTCGCCTCCTAATAATTTAAGATGCATTAGGATACCTATAGGGTTCATATGGGGTTGCAGAGAGAATTGAGAGGGAAGGGATTCAGGGGCGGCGGGTGGTGGGAAATGATTTAAATTTAGGGGTCTTTCAGGGTTAAAAATGGAAAGGTGGAATTATATCAACGACCTAGATTTAAAAGGGTAGGTGGGGAATTCCGAGTTGGGTTGGTTTAATTGGGTTAGGGGTCGGGTTAAAATTGAAATTGGGCCGGGAAATTGGGTCTGATTTGGGATTCAATTTAGGCTAGAATTTAAATACAATTGGGCTATTATTTAAATAGCTAATTTCTTCCTTTTTAAAATTATAAAAATAGTAAATAAATTTCTGAATTTATAAAAAAGGTCAAATTGACGTTCTCTTTTTTCCTTAAAGACTACTCCGATGACAAAATAGGAATAAAATAAGCAAATCTTTTTTTATTTTTGAATTTTCTAGACTCAATGCTCTCTAAGCAAACTTAACGAGCACATATTTTTTCTCTTTTTGAAACAAACACTCAATGAGAAATTATTAAGGAAAAATCCTACAAGAGAAAAATATTTTTTGATTCATTTTTCTGAAATAAAGTCCAAACAATAAACCAAAAGAAAAAATATTTCGAATTTTCATTTGATATCCTGACGCAAGATTTCGAGACAAGCAATAAAAAAGATAAAACAAAATATTTTTGGATTTCAATTTTGATTGCCTAAAGAAGAAATTCTAATGATAAACAAAAATAAAATATATTTTTTTTTTCTATGTACAATATCCTAAAGTTCTAAGGAAAATAAAGAAACTCTTTGTTTCATTTTTCACTAATTTCCCAAAGAAACACCTCAAAAGAAAATCTTTTTTGATTTTTGAGATTAATACCTTAAAGAAAACTTTTAAAAAGGTAATAAAAGAAAATTCTCTCTTTTGTTTTTGAATTTTTTTAGTCTTAATATATTAAAGGAAATATAAAAATATTTTTTTTTTTAAAAAAATTTCTAGATACTAATTTCCTAAAATAAAACCACCCCAAACTTTCTTTTCTTTTTTTTCTTGATTTCTAGGAGTAGTATTTCTAAAGAAAATTTTAACGGAAATATAAAAACACAAAATTTTTTTTTTTTATTTTTGAGTTACACCACACCTTTTCAAATACAAAATAAAAAGTACAATAACAAAAACTTGTTATTACTGTACAAAACTAGAAATAAAAGACGTCATAAAAAATATACTCAAAAATAAAATAAAAATAAAAATAAATCTCCTTAAGTAACTCCTGAACGCAGTGGTCCTGGGGGTATCTGTCCTGCTCAAAGTCTCAAACTCCGGTAAGTAGATCCACACCTGGATGAGAAAACTTAACTATCACTATGTGAGACAATAACATTTTCTATTAGACACATGCAAGACATGGTTGCGATTATTTTGCAAAATGACTTATTTAGCCAAAAGGTGGCTAGAAGTGTAAAATTTGGCTAAGACCCCGCAAAGCCAACAACCTAAGATTTGCTAGGAACACCGGGCCCTATGTGATTGCCTACGTATCCCGCCCCGGGAGACGAGAATCAGGTTCGCGTAGTTCGGTCAGATTGGATACACGCGAAAATTAAAAAAAAAACAACTAACTTAGAGAAAATATATTTTTTGTCTTTTCCTTGAAAATGATGAAACATGCAAAATCTTTTTGAAATTTTCTTTTCCTTTTTTTTATTTTTGATTTTTTGCAAAATGATAAAAAGTGCAAAATCTTTTTTTTTTGAATTTTTCAAGCTCTTTTCTTATTTAACAAAAATGTGACAGAAAATATAACTGGGCCCCACTCGCTTTATCTTCACACTTCACCCTCTCTCTTTCTCTGTTTTTCTTTTTTTCCTTGTTTTTCTTATTCTTTTTTTTCTTGTTTTTTTTTATTTTTTTCATTTGACCTCAACTATCATTGTTCCGCCAAATGACCATTTTACCCTTGGATAAATGCAACTTGTAGTACATTAGGATGCATCAGGATGGTCTGTTATTTTGGATGCACCTGTCCTATACGGATCCAGCCCCTGTGTTGAGTCCCCTAAGTCAAATGCACGTGATGCAAACAAGCGCTCCTACTAGGGATCCGACATGAAGCTGTGTTTTTCTAAGTTTAAATCCCGGGATTTTCGTCTAGACTTGGGGTACCCGAGTGGACAACTGGGGCCGAGGAGGGGGCGACGTACCGGGAGCACTAAAGTCTGCCCAGCCTTGTCGCTTGCCCAGCCTCGCTCTATTTGGTATAATTTCTACAGAAAAAGCGGGCTACGCGAACATATGCACCATTTTCAGAAGACTCAGAGGGGTGGCGTAAGAAGGTAATTATATACAATTCAACAATATTAAAGCGATAAATAGATAGCATTTGGGCACAAAGGTTCACAAAAATACAATAATATCAACAATAAATAAGCCAAGTAAAAATCATGAAATAAGCTCGAATTCTTGAACCCTGAACCAAAGATTCTGGGTTCGTTCCCCAGCAGAGTCGCCAGAGCTGTCACACCTCCTTTTCTACTACACCCCCGGGAGGGTATAATTAAGGAAGTTATTTCCAACTTGAAGTGACAATTGAAACGAGATTATTTAATTAAAAATCAGAGTCGCCACTTGGGATATTTATGGTGTCCCAAGTCACCGGTTTAAATCTCGAATCGAGGAAAAGAATGACTCTATTATTACAGTCTGCGAATTTGTCACGACCCTACTTCACCAACCATGAACATGTCATGACGGCACCTGGTCCCTTTGACCAGGTCAGCCTATTATTGGGGAAACATAATAATTGCAGAAAATAAATAGAGGAAATCAATTTAAATATCTAAAGGAAACTGTACTGAATGTCGCTTGGCATGTACAAACTCGATAACACAATCCGAAACAATTCCCAAAACCCGAAAACTCACGGGCAACACAGGATACAGAAGTATATAGTATGGCTCGAAAACTCCAGAATGTCTAACAACCGAAAGAGAGAAAAACTAAGTACTAAAGATAGAGTAAGAGGGAGACTTGTCGGTCTGCGGACGCAACAGATCTACCTCGAAGTCTCCGAAATCCTCCTACCTCACTGATAGTGCGCCTGAGTAGAGGTACCTGGATGATCTACACATGAAAAACATGCACAGGAAGGGCATGAGTACACCACAGCAGTACTCAGTAAGTGCCAAGCCTAACCTCGGTTGGGTAGTGACGAGGAAAGTTCAGGGCCCTACTGATGCAAAAATATAACAATAGCAATAATTAATAGTGTGGAAATCTGAAAAAAATAATAAATGCGGCAGTGTAATAAGGCAAGTCAACGAAGCAATAATAACTACAAGGATAGAGTAAAACACAGAGTAAGCACAACTCAATGTCAAGATGCCAATGAGGGTCTCCCAAGATACCGTCCTGTAGCCCTTTCCTCAACTGTCCAGTGGATCTCCCGAGATACCGTCCCGTAGTCCAACTTACGTACCAATACCAAAGGATCTCTCGATATACCGTCCCGTAGTCCAATCATCAATGTATAGGGGGATCTCCCGAGATACCGTCCCGCAGTCCCAAAGTAAAAGTGCAGGGGGATCTCCTGGGAATCGAACCCGTAGTCCCAAAGTAAAAAAACAAGGGGGGGAGCTACTGGAATCCCACATCCGTAGTCCCAATGTAAATGTGCAATCACAACCAGAAACAAACCAAGGAATAACGTACGAAAAACAAACACAGATAGAACTAGCCTAGCATGGTTCACATAGTGCAGTCAAAATAATTTAAGCAAGTAGGCAGTAAAATCAGCTAAACATGCTTTTCCTAATCTAACATAAGTCATAACTCCAAATAGAACAAGGAAAATAAGGATAAGAGCTAAGTTTTCATAGTTTAAGCAAAAACCGAGATTTCATCAATTGGCTCAAGTACGCGCTCGTCACCTCACGCACAAGGCACTCAAATATCAAGTAAAATCCTAAGGGGAAAGGTCCCACATGCAAGGTTAGACAAGCCACTTACCTCGAACCGGCTCAATATCACTAGAAACTGCGCCCCTGCCACGAGTATCTGACTCCAAATGGCCCAAATCTATTCAATTCAATTACATATCGTAAATAATATTGCAAACAACTGATTCCACCATTAAATATAAAGCTAGGGCGCGAAAATAGGTAAAATGACCAAAATGCCTTTTCAGCCAATGTCTCGGAATCGAATAATTTTCACGTTTTCAGAACCCTCGTACTCTCACGAGTCTAACCATATAAAAATCTCCCAAATCGGAGGTCAAATGCCCCCTCAAAACCCGATAGCTAGGTCTAAGAAGTTTTCCCTTATTTTCATTCAAAATCCGAAATAAAAGGGTGAATTTGTGATAAGATTAGTGAGTTTTAGTCATAGGAGGGAAGAGAATCATTACCCGGTGATTGCCTTTGAAAAACCTTTGAAATTGCTCCCAAATCCGAGCTCCAAACCTTGTGTTTTGATAAAAATGGAAAAACCTCATTTTTGAAATGTTAAGTACTGTTCAGACCATTAAAGCATCGCGAACGCGGCAGGGAGCACACGTTCGCGAAGAAGGAAAATATAAGGGCAAAAAAATTCCCTTCGCGATCGCCCTTCGCGATCACGAAGGAAGGGATGCGAACACGAAGGTCTGGGCTCAAGAACTATGCGAACGCGAAGCTGACCACACGATCGCGATGGGGAAAAGGAAAAACCTACGTGAATAAGGGTGCGGGTACGTGAACGCAGTGGAGGGGCCGCGAACGCGATGGCTTCTTCGCGAACGCGAAGAAGGACTTCAGACCTGCAATTTTTCTGCAACATTTCCAAACTTTAAATTGCTCCGTTGAGCATCCGTAACACACCCGAGGCCCCCGGGACCTCAACCAAACCTACAGACATATTCCATAACATCATTCAAACTTGTACCAATCCTTAAACCACCCAAAACAACGCCGGAAACACGAATCAATCAAAGATTCAAGCCTAAGAACTTCAAATTCCAACAAGACACACTTTCGATCAAAAACCTAACCAAACCTCGCCTGAATGACCTGAAATTTTGCACACACGTCCCAAATGACACGACGGAGCTACTGCAACATCCAGAATTCAAATCCAACCCTCGGATAAAAAAACTCACTATCGGACCGGAAACTTAAAAAATTCAAACTTCGGCGTTTCAAGCCTAAATGAGCTACGAACCTCCAAAATACATTCCGAACACGCTCCCAACCCCGAAATCACCCAACGAAGCTAACAGAACCATCAGATTTCCATTCCGAGGTCATCTTCACATTGTTCCTATTACGGACCATTTTTCAACTCTTAAGCTCTCATTTAGGGACTAAGTGTCCCAAAACACTCCGAATCCTAACACCGAACGTCTCGGCAAACTAAAATAGCAGAAATGAACTTAGGGGAAGCAGTTAATGGGGGATCGGAGCATAAATTCCAAAAATGACCGGTCGGGTCGTTACATCCTCCTACACTTAAACATTCGTTCGTCCTCGAACGCGCATAGAGAAAATAGCTGAGGTAGTAAAAAGATGAGGGTACTGGCTGCGCATATCCTGCTCGATCTCCCAAGTTGCCTCCTCGGCCGGCTGACCCCGCCACTGAACCTTCATTGAAGCTATGTTCTTTGACCTCAACTTTCTGATCTGCCTGTCCGAAATAGCCACTGGCTCCTCAACATAGGATAGATCCTTGTCCAACTGGATTGAACTGAAATCCAACACGTGCGACAGATCACAGTGATACCTCCGAAGAATCTAAACATGAAATACCGGATGAACTCCAGCTAGGCTGGGAGGTAAGGCAAGCTCATAATCAACCTCCCCAACTTACCTCAAGATCTCAAAAGGGCCAATAAACCTCGGACTCAGCTTTCCTTTCTGCCCAAAACTCATGACGCCTTTCATAGGCAAGAACCGAAGCAGAACCCGCTTACCAACCATATATGAAACATCACGAACCTTCCTGTCCGCGTAACTCTTCTGTCTGGACTGGGCTACACGGAGTCTATCCTGAATCACCTTAACCTTCTCCAATGCATCCTGGACCATCTCTGTGCCCAATAGCCTGGCCTCACCCGGCTCAAACCAACCCACCGGAGAAATACACCTCCTACCATATAAAGCCTTATACGGCGCCATCTGAATGTTGGACTGATAATTGTTGTTATAAGAAAACTCCGCCAGTAGCAGGAAATGATCCCATGACCCTCCAAACTCAATCACGCACGGAGCATATCCTCCAGAATTTGAATAGTGCGCTCGGACTGTCCGTCCGTCTGGGGGTGAAATGTCGTGCTCAACTCCACCCGAGTGCCTAACTCC
>MU769403.1:0-11901 GCA_026770625.1 Nicotiana glauca
ATATATATATATATATAATTTTTTTTTTTTTTTAAAAAAAATTACATAATTTCAACAATTTCTTGACCTTAGTAAATTTGATGACAAATAAAAGCAATTTTCTTTTCTTGCGGTAAGTAATGGGTATTTTAAAATAAAAATGGTTGTTTGCTTCCAGATCCACATATGCATATATTAATTAGCTTTTAACTTTTGTCACTTAATAATATTTTCAAGTTAAATGACTCTTTTGTAAGCTATATTTTATTAAAATACCCCAAACGATATTTCTTGATATTTTTGTATAACTTTTTTTTAACCTAAGCTTGGTCGGTTAACCTTTATTAACGGATTTTAAAAGGCGCCTTAAAAACCTTCCTTTTAAAATATTTTAAACCCTTATTTAGAATCTTTAGGTTAAGACCATAAAAACAGAGTTTGACGTAAGCTTTAAAATAGGTGTCCTAATTCACCTTAGAATTAATTAGGTGGCGACTCTCTTAAAATTAACTAAACCTCAGAATCACAAATATTTATACTCTAGTTTGACCCGTGTTAAAATGGGATATAACAGGGTTATGCCGGGATTTTGGAAAGAAAAAACTCCTTGTGTTATGCTAGGGAGATCCACGGTTTATGCCGGGAAAGTCATTCGGTTATGCCGGAAAAGTCCACGGGTTATGCCGGAAAAGTTCCACGGGTCATGCCGGGAAGGTCCACGGGTTATGCCGGGGAAGGTCCACGGGTTATGCCGGGAAATTTCCACGGGTTATACCGGGAAAGTTCACGGGTTATGCCGGGAAGGTTATTGGGTTATGCCGGAAAGGTCCACGGGTTATGCCGGAAAGGTCCACGGGTTATGCCGGGAAAGGTCCACGGGTTATGCCGGGAAGGTCATCGGATTATGCCGGAAAATTCATCGGGTTATGCCGGAAAATTCATCGGGTTATGCCGGGATTTTGGAAAGAAAAATCTCCTTGGGTTATGCCAAAGAGATCCACGGGTTATGCCGGAATTTTGGAAAGAAAAATCTCCTTGGGTTATGCCAGGGAGATCCACGGGTTATGCCGGAATTTTTTTTTTGGAGTGGGATCCTATGCCACCACGATTTTCCGTTGGGATTTTCATTTTATTTCTTTTCTTCTTTCTTTTCTTTGGTTTTTCTCTTTATATGTTTTCCTTTTATTTAGCAAAATGCATGAAAGAGTGTTGAGTAAACTTCCTTTTTGGTCGTTTTTCCTGTTGCACAGCTGTTTCTGCATTTGCGCATTTTATTTATTTATTTATTTTTGGGTTGCACCTGCATCTTGCATGGTTGCTTTGAACAAGACCTGTTTTCAACAAAGAACGATTTGTTAGTTGAAACGGTGGTTGGTTTTGTGGCCTTTATCATTTCAATTGCTTGATCCCAGTCCCATTTCCGTTGAGAACTTTGCTGCTTGCCGATCTTGAGAGGGAAATTCTTTTCAAACTTGACAAAACTCAATTTTTTAGGTCTTCATGATGACTTGCCAGTGTGTGCTCTGGCCTTTTCATTTTATTCTGCTCTTAGGACCTTTGCCTTTGACTTTCTTTCTTTCCAAAGTCTTTTCTTTGAAAGCATCAAACACCATGGTCAGTCAAGATTGGACTGACGCACCACTGAGGCTGGATATTTTCTTAGACTCTTGCTAGCGGAGCCCTGTGAAACCGGTCCTACCACCTTTTCTTTGTAATTGTTACAGAATCAGAGTTAAACCGAAAGGGATTCAAAGAAAAGTATGCAAAAGGCAAGCATATGAGTTTAAAGAGAAGTGTCCCTTTCGGGGAAAAAGTAGGACTTATCAGGAGTGTGCATGCTGGCTTCAAATGAACATTACATGCTTCTTGGACTAGATGCCCGAAACTTTCCAGCTTCTCGTGAACCCATTGATCTACACTTTAAAACCAGGGAACCCTGCCAGGAATCTTTTCATGATGAGGTGTCTTCTTTTTGGCCGACAGTGCCCTTTGCGGGTTTTCACCAATCGACCTCTCTCATTTCTTTTCTCACCGCCGCCCGATAGTGCTCTTTGCGAGTTTTCACTAAGCGGACTCTCTCATTTTCAGTTTCTCGACTCTCGTCGCCTTATGGTGCCCGAAGGTTTTCACCGATAAGACTCTCTCATTTTATTTCTCTCAGTTTATAATGCATCAGCTTTCAATCAATGATATTTCTCAGCTCTCACGCCTTTGGCAATTGATCCGAAGGACTTGCACTTGGTTTCAGGTAAAAAGAGTTGCAAATGGGATTACAACTTTGGAACCATTCGATGGGCTCATGGTCGAACCATTAAAACATCTGCCCCAGTTTCACTTTTTGGGGGTAATTTGGATTTTTGGTGTGGTGTGACTGAACCCCAGAGGGAGGCTGTCTACGTATCCTTTCGAAATCAAGTCGAACGTAGTTCAGGAAAATATTTGTTTTTTTATAAAAAATTTACAGGTTCCGAAGAGGGTAATCAAAGAAGGGTGACCGGCTCAAAATGGTTTGCGAAAGATTGATAGTGTTTGGATAGCGAGAATAAAAGCCTTCGTCATCTCAATTGAACAAAGTCATCACCATAGAAGATCTAGACATAGTACCTTTTTACCGCATCTGCATTCACAGCTGATTCAGGATCATTTCCTTCAATATCACCCAGATATAACGCTACTCTCGGCAATATCTTCCTGATGATGTATGGACCCTTCCAATTAGGAGAAAATTTTCCTTTTGCTTCCTGGTGATGAGGGAAAATGCGTCTTAATACTAATTGACCTACTTTAAAATTCGTGGGTCGCACTTTCTTGTTGTAAGCACGGGCCATTCTTTGTTGGTACAACTGCCCGTGACATACCACAGCCATTCGCTTTTCATCAATTAAGGTCAATTGTTCCAGGCAAGTCTTGACCCACTCACTATCCTCAATCTCCGCTTCAACGATGATTCGGAGAGAAGGGATTTCTACCTCTGCAGGTATTACCGCATCAGTCCCATATACCAAAAGGTACAAGGTTGTTCCTACCGATATGCGCACAGTGGTGCAATATCCCAGTAATGTGAAGGGCAACTTTTCATGCCATTGTCTGGATCTCTGAATCATTTTCCTCAATATTTTCTTGATATTTTTGTTTGCTGCTTCAACAGCACCATTGGCTTTGGGCCGGTAAGGAGTGGAGTTTCTATGTGTTATTTTGAATTGTTCGCATACCTCTTCCATCAAATGACTCTTTAGGTTTGTAGCATTATCTGTGATGATAATCGCAGGAATACCAAAATGGCAAATAAGATTGGAGTGCACAAAATCTACCACGGCTTTCTTAGTGACCGATTTGAGAGTGATGGCTTCAACCCATTTTGTAAAGTAGTCGATGGCAACCAATATGAATCTTTGTCCATTTGAGGCTTTTGGTTCGATTGGCCCAATGACATCCATGCCCCAAGCAACGAATGGCCAAAGTGCTGACATAGGATGTAGTTCTATTGGAGGTGCATGAATCAAATCACTGTGCACCTGACACTGATGGCACTTCCGGACAAAGCTGAAGCAGTCCTTCTCCATGGTTATCCAGTAATATCCTGCTCGAAGGATTTTATTTACTAAAACATACCCATTGATGTGAGGTCCGCACACTCCTGCGTGTACTTCATGCATAATCTTCCCGGCTTCTTCCGTATCAACACATCTTAACAAATTGAGATCCGGGGTCCTTTTGTACAAGACATCACCACTTAAGAAAAAACCACTTGCATGCCGTCTAATGGTTCTCTTTTGATCCCCACTAGCTTGCTCGGGATATTCTTGCATTTTCAGAAACCTTTTGATATCGTGGTACCATGGTTGGGTGTTTGGTTCTACCTCAACCGTATGACAATACCCATGCCTTTACCTGATTTGGATTTCCAAGGGATCAATGTGAGCATTGCCTGGGTAGGGCAACATTGCGGCCAGAGTGGCGAGTGCATCAGCCAGTTCATTGTGACACCGAGGGATGTACCTGAACTCTATCGATTTGAACCACCTGCTAAGATCTTCCACATGCTGTCGATAGGGGATGAGCTTAATATCTCGGGGTTTCCATTCTCCTTGGGCTTGCCGGATAATCATATCCGAGTCTCCCATAATCAATAACTCTTCAACATCTTGGTCATTCGCCATATGCATACCCATGATACAGGCTTCATATTCAGTGTTGTTGTTTGTGCAGAAAAATCGAAGCTTGGCTGTGGCCGAATAGTGTTCACCAGTGGGTGAGACCAAGATTGCCCCAATTCCTACACATTTTATGTTTACCGCCCCATCAAAGAACATTTTCCAAGCATGTGTGTCTCCAGAGATGGCCTCTATTGAATTTACCTCTTCATCTGGGAAGTAAGTGTTCAATGGTTAGTATTCATCATCAACCGGGTTTTCAGCCAAATGATCTGCCAACGCCTGAGCTTTCATTGTTGTGCGAGTGACATAGACTATGTCAAATTTAGTGAGCAGAATTTGCCATTTTGCTAATCGCCCTGTGGGCATCGGTTTCTTAAATATGTATTTCAAAGGATCCAACCTAGTTTTGAGGTGGGTGGTGTAGGCATGCAAGTAATGTCTTAACTTCTGAGCGACCCAAGTCAAAGCACAACAGGTTCTTTCCAATAGAGTATACTTAGCTTCGTAGCTGGTAAACTTCTTGCTCAAATAATAGATTGCATGCTCTTTCTTTCCGGTTACATCGTGTTGTCCGAGGACACAGCCGAAAGAATTTTCGAAGACCGTCAGATACAAGAAAAGAGGCCTCCTAGGCTCTGGTGGAACCAAGACTGGTGGATTTGACAGATATTCTTTGATCTTATCAAAGGCTTCTTGACATTCATCTGTCCACTTGACTGCTGCATCTTTCTTCAATAATTTGTATATGGGCTCACATGTGGATGTCAGTTGAGCAATGAACCGGCTGATATAGTTTAATCTACCCAACAAGTTCATCACATATTTCTTGGTTCTCAGAGGAGGCAAATACTGGATAGACTTTATCTTTGTTGGGTCTAACTCGATACCTCTCCTGTTGACTATAAAGCCCAAACGTTTACCAGACGGGACCCCAAATGCACATTTGGTAGGGTTCAACTTCGGATCATACTTGCGCAACCGTTCAATGAATTTCCTCAAATCTCGAACATGATCATCCCGGGTTCTGGACTTGATGATCACTTCGTCCACATATACCTCTATTTCCTGATGCATCATATCATGAAAAATAGTAGTCATGGCCCTCATGTAGGTCACCCCAGCATTCTTCAGACCAAATGGCATGGCTCTATAACAATATGTACCCCAAGGTGTGGTAAAGGCTGTCTTTTCGGCGTCATCTTCGTCCATCAATACCTGGTGATATCCAGCGTAACAATCCACGAAGGATTGTATCTCATGTTGGCGCAATTATCAATAAGGATGTGGATGTTGGGCAAATGGAAATTGTCTTTAGGACTTGCCTTGTTCAAATCTCTATAATCCACACATACCCGGGTCTTCCCTTCTTTCTTTGGAACTGGAACTACATTAGCCAACCATGTAGTATATTGGACCACTTGGATTACCCCTGTTTTCAACTGTTTTGTGATTTCTTCCTTGATCTTATCACTGATGTCAGTTTTAAACTTTTTTTGCTTTTGCTGGACTGGAGGGCAATTGGGGTAAGTTGGCAACTTATGAACCACCAGATCAACACTTAGCCCTGGCATGTCGTCGTACGACCAAGCAAACACATCTTTGAACTCAAACAAGAGTTGGATTATTGCATCTCGAGTTTTCTCATCTGTGTGAATGCTTATCTTGGTTTCCCGGATTTCTTAAGAAGTTACCAAATTAACCGGTTCTGTATCATTTAAATTTGGCTTAGGTTTATTCTCAAAGTGTTCCAGTTCTCGATTTATTTCCCTAAAAGCCTCTTCTTCATTATATTCCGGTTCTTGGTTCATTATTTCACAATTAGACAGCGTGTTTAGGTCTGGGTGTGAAGTCCGCAAGCATGTCATGTCATTTAAAGCCGCATTATTAGAACTGAAAAGAAAAAATAAAAGAGGAAAAATAGCAAAAATCAGAAAAAATAAAGAAAATAAACGATGAAATATTGATTTCATTTCTTGGAATTTGGGAAATAAAAGGGTTTGCATTCAGGAAATTGAAAATAGGAAACTAAAGAAAACATCCGAGTTACACCCTAGGATAACTCGTGATGCGGAAAAAATGGCAGGACAAGTCTACCCGGACTCCCGCCTGACTGGGAACGGTGTAGCCTTCCAGTTTTGAAGTTTAGCATCTGGCCCCATGTATAGCACCTCAGCGGTGCTTGTGCCTTCTCCTAGCTGAACCATGTGGGTTTCATAAAGCATTTCTCTCATCGCCCCACATATTTCCTCAATTTCTTCGGTTGTAAAGGCCTCATCGTCTTCTTCTTCATTATACCTTGGCTTGACAAAAGTTTCATACAAATGTGGCAGTGGTTGAGGTAAAATCCATCCCTCTTTTTTTCTCTTATTTGCCCACTTTTCATCATCTGGGGTATGGTGGAAGCCTATCCCGAAGAACTTCTCAGTTGAAGGCAGGGTGATAGGTTCTGATATTCCTTGTAATGATTTCCCAAGCCCATTTCCCAGTTTGAAGCCACGTCGGGTCATCTCTTTAGCCACCATGATTGATGCATTAGAAAGGAAGGGTTGGGGACAAGGGTCTCCTTCTTCATACTGGTCGGCGACCACAATTTCAAAAGCCTGATAAACTATGTGCTCGCTTCCCTCTCTTGCTTCAAGACATGGGACTGAAGGGTCCCGATAGATTGCTTGTTCATCTTCCCCACTGGACTACAATCTCTTGACCCTCATGCTCGAACTTTACCATTTGGTAAAGGGTAGAGGGTACAGCTGTGGCTGCATGAATCCATGGCCTCCCCAGAAGAAAGTTGTAGGACGTGTCCATGTCCAGAACCTGGAAGGTTATTTCAAAATCCACTGGGCCAATGGTCAGAATAAGGTCGATCTCTCCAATTGTGTCTTTTTTTATACCATCAAAAGCCCGTACATAGACATTGTTGGGTCGAATTCTTTCGGTCCCGATTTCTATGCGTTGTAAAGTCGAGAGCGGGCAGATGTCTACCCCGGAACCTCCATCCACCACAACCCTTTTCATGTAGTACCCTTCGCATTTGACTGTTAGGTGCAGGGCTTTGTTATGTACGGCTCCTTCTGGGGGCAAGTCATTCTTATTGAAGAAAATTTGGTTGATTGCAAAGAATCTTTCCGCCATTCTTTCCAGCTGCTCTACAGAAGTCTCAACAGGCACATATGCTTCATTAAGAGTCTTAATCAATACCTTCTGATGTTCGGTGGAGTTCATCAATAGAGATAACAGGGAAACTTGTTCGGGAAACTTTCGAAGTTGGTCAATTACTTCATAATCTGCCATCTTCATCTTTTGAAAGAAATTCTCTACTTCCTCGGCACTCACAGACTTTTTAGATGGGAAGCGCTTTCTGGTGGCACTGTTTATTTCTTTCAAATTGGCGTATTTTTCAGCAGGGTGGTTTTCTTGAACTGCTCCTGAGATTTCTTTGCCCTTATAGGTCACCACTGTTTTGTTGTAATTCCAGGGTAAGCAGTAGGATCCGTCATGGGCTTCTGTGGCACGCGTCCAATAACCACTGGCTCATTCAGCCGAAGCGGTTTAATTGTCCCCCAGACCACATAGGCTCCTTTTGGCACATACATTGGTGTTCCCTTTTTCACTTCAAATCTTTTTGGAGGACTCAAGGTCAACTGTTTTTCTTTGCTGCCTCGTGGGATATAGAGAACACCATCTTTTGGAGGCATTGCCTTCGTTCTTGCTTCGACTTTCATTTCTGGTTTTGACTGGGTAGCTTTGGTCTTCTTTTCCCCTTTATCTTGCTTTAGGGCTATTTTTGGCTTTCTCTCTACATCAGCGATGGAAATTATGGATTTTAATGCTGGGTCAAATTCCCCATCTTCACAAATCATTCCAATTACTGGCCCATTGTTGTAAGCTGGCAGTGGGTTGTTAGTCACATTTGGGACCTCCTCGTCCCTTACCACTATCTTTCTCTTTTCTATCAAGTCCTCCACTTCCTTTTTTAAGGTCCAACAATTGTTCGTATCGTGCTTTTCTACCCCTGAATGATAAACACATTTGACACCCCGTTGATATGATGGTGATTCCTGGTTTTGCCCGTTTGGGGGTATGGGTTGCAGGAAACCCATTTGGACAAGCTTTGGGAATAACTCAGAATATGGTTCACCGATGGGGGTGAAAGTTTATCTCCTGGGTGGTTCTCGAGGACGGAAGTTATTCTGGGGTGGTTGGGGATTATAGTGGTTTCAGTAAGGAGGCTGGTTTTTAGGAGGTGGAGCTTGGTTCCAGTTGACTTGTTGAGGTGGTCAGCCGTAAGGTTGAGCATTCATGACCATGTAGGGCTGAGGAGTATAGGCCATATCTTGGTGGTGGTAGTAGTGCTGCGGGGGTCTTTCCGGAAAAAGAGACCTGGAGGTATGGTATTTTCATGCATCTGATGCCACCATGGATGTTTCTTCCTTCTTCTTGCCCTTTGCTATTCCTCCAGACCCACCCTGAATGGCTTGGGAGGTAGCTCTGATAGCGGATTGGCTCAGAATTCGACCATTTTTCAAACCGCTCTCAAACATTTTGCCAATCTTGATGGTTTTAGCGAATGGTCTACCCATCGCGGACATCATATTTTGGAAGTAGTCTGGTTCCTGAGCTTGGAGGAAAACCGTGACCATTTCGACCTTATCCATTGGAGGTTTTACCCTGGATGCCTTCTCGAGCCATTTAACTGCGTATTCTCGGAAGCTTTCCGCGGGTTTCTTCTTTAGGTTCGTCAATGAGTTCCTATCTGAGGCTATGTTAATATTGTATTGGAACTGGTTGACGAAGTCTCTGGTAAGATCATCCTATATGTGCCAGCGGGATATATCCTGGTCCATGTACCACTCAGACGCGATACCAACCAGACTCTCTCTGAAATAGGCCATGAGGAGTTCTTCTTTTCGGCCAGCTCCTCGCAGCTGGTTTCAGTACTTCTTGATATGAGCGATAGGATCACCGTGCCCATAATACTTCTCAAACTTTGGGGTTTTGAATCCCAATGTCAAGTGCACATGGGGTAACATGCATAAATTAGTATAAGACACACTTTTCCGCCTACTTAAACCTTTTATATTCTTTAAACTTTGCTCAAGACTCCTCATTCTTTTGGATATCTCATCCTGATCGGGTGCTTTGGGAGCTTGATCTTGCCCCAGCGTAAACTCATCTCGCGGCGGCTTAGGATAAGCATTGGTGGTAAACCGAGTAGGTTCCAACGAGAAAGATGGTGCCTGAAATGTAAATGAAGAGGAGTCGAAGCTTGGCCTGGGTAGAGCAGGTTGTGCCGTGGCTGAACAGGGCGGTGCGGTGAACATGTTTAAAGCCGCACCTGTCGCCGACACCTGGGGGTAATACTCAGAAGGTGATCTGGTAAAGTGAGCTGAAATGGTAGGATGCCCGAACTGGGTAGTTGGATAACTTATGGGGACGTTGGAAGTCCCACCTACCCTAGGAAACAGCTTAGGGAATCTAGGGATCGCAGTCGGTAGTTCTCTTCCATTATTCCAGGCATCCCACATTTCCATTATGCGGAGACGCAAAATTCTATTCTCCTCAGCAGTTGCTGACACAGAAGTTGGGATGGCTGAGATTGAACTTTCCTCTGAAATGGGAATCGTTGGTAGAGGAATTTCTGAAGACATTTCAACACTTCCTTTCGACCTTATGAAGTATGTATGAACACTTTCTCTCGGCCTTGTGAGGGATGGCTGAACACTTCCTTTTGACCTCGTAAAATATGAATGTAAGGCCAGATTACCACAAAACCAATCACCTTTCTATATAACCTAGATACAGCAACAACTGGTTAATTTGAGACAAGTAACATATAGGTAATCTCACGTTGGGGTGTGATACACCTATACAGTTAGATGAATTTCTACATGTTTTGCAACGGTTGGATGCGTCATCCTGGCCTTTCTTTATGCTTTCCCTATTTCCTTTTATTTTATTTCCTTTATTTAGGGTTATGGTCGAATCTGATGAAGATTGCCTACGTATCATGCCCCGCACGAATCAGACCAAGCGTAGTTCGCGAAAATGTGCAAAGAATAAATAAACAATTTTTCTAGGAATTTTCCATTTCATTAATAAAACATTTTATTACCAACTAGGAATTTTGAAAGGGAAACAACATACTTAAAACAAAGTACAGACTCAAATACTACTAACAAACTTTGGTACGAAAAGGAGAATGGACTCTAATAGACAACAGACTCTAGAAAAAGAAAATACAAACTCGAACTACGAGTACATTAAAGCTTCAAATTGTGGTGCCCGCGGAGCATCGTTCGGCCTCGCCGCGTGCTTGGGTGCAAGATCCCTTTTCAATTGTTCCAACTCATACATTACCTCTTGAATAAAATCATCACTGCTGAGAAGAAGGTAGTGCGAGTCATGTCTTCACACACTCGGTATTTCTTGACGATGGCGAGGGCGATGGTTTCAATCCTATCCCTGGTTCGACCCTTTTCTATGAGCATACGCCTTATTTGATCATTACGGGCTTCCAAAATCTGAGAATCCTGAAGATGTTGATTCTGCAGCTGATGTATTTCTGGTTCCCTTTGGGCTAATAAGTCATAGCTGTGTCCGCTTTCGGTCTCAAAAGCTTCGGCTTGCTTGGTTGCTTTGTCTTCAAGGGTGGTCATCTTTCTTTTCAGATAGACAATGATTTTTTCATAATCCCTCTTCAATTGCTACAATTAATGGGTGCATTCTTCTGTTCTCTTTGCCCACTGTGCCCGGAGTCCTGCTACGATAACCTCAGATTTTTTCAACTCGTCCTGGCATTCAACGATTTCCCTTTTCAAACCCTTTATCAAATGTTCATCCGTCCAACTCCTTTGTTGTTTGTCAGCATCTACCCTTATCTGTTGGATTTGTGCTCTCAGGGCTTCATTTTCTTGAGCCAGCTTCTTTTTGTCCCCCTCATTGGCTGCAGCTTGCGCACTGTTCTTAAACTTAAGGTCTTGGATTTACTTCTCCATTTTTCCCATCTTGGCCCTGTATTCATTTTCTTTAGACAACCAGGTCCATTGTTCTTGTGATGACTCAGCAAAATCTTGGAGGTGAGGTATTTTAGCCGGCCTCTCGGACTCAAGATACCTCTTGTACCAAGCGGGGTATCCTGGCAATACTTCTCCTTTGGCCTGATCTCATACGCAAGTGTCTGTTTTAAGTACTGACATTCGTTCCAAATTTTACAAACTACTGCTTCAGGGAATTGACCGTTAGGCCCAATTTCGACTTCCTGTCTGCTAAGATCTTCATTCTTTGGGACTATTTGGCATCTTCCCAACTGCCTCAATACTCGGTATGGGGCATACGGTTGGATACTTTTAAGTCCCATCAGCAGAAAATGAGACCCTATGGCTGACATGCATATGATTTCGTCTACAGACAACCACCCGAATGTCCGAACGCAGACGTGTTACCCATTCGTCGACCCCCTCTGGCAAACAAAATCCGTCGACTCTTGTAGAAAACTCTTCAATACATGTTGTGACGACCCAAAGGGTCATAACCGTATTTCTCCCTTTTTCCGTGCTTCCTAGCCCTTGAAAACCTTAGTTTTAGTTGCCTCAATTTGCGTGTATAGTCTGGGCACGAAGCCAAAAAGTTTTTATGTTAAAATATGTGAATTCTGTGAAAGATTTGAAGAATTATGATATTAATATTGATATAGTTGACTTTGGTCAACATTTTGGGTAAACGGACCCGGACCCGTGATGTGATGGTCCCGGGAGGTCCGTAGAAA